>BQNB010110460.1:0-22552 GCA_026074375.1 Tanacetum coccineum | reverse complement strand
AAGTAAACGCGTACGAGGAAGAAAAATAAATAATTAGTAAAATAGATGACGTCGTAAAAGGCCTGAAAATACGGAATGTTACAGCAACTCATGCTTATCCTAATATAATGTAACAATTCACATTTTCGCGTCCTTTACGTCAATAAATATTCAACTAATTATTTTAAGCTTTTACGCGCTCACTTTTATTTTTTCAAATCGTGTAAACTAAAAGTCAACATTCAACGTAAACAGGCATCAAACAAATAAAAGTTTATGTCAAACAAGTGTTATATTATTTTTACGAAAATAATAATTAAGTTTTCATATTTTATTTTTTATACGTTACGTAAAACGTTTACGTTTCGCACTTTGGAACCTTTTTGCATAAAAGTAAACCATTAACCTATCTACACTTCAACAAATACCCACTCTTATACCCAATACACAAAATTTTGTATACTTTTCCTTCTAGAAACCATACTTGCCGTCCATAAATTATGCAAACAAGAAACAATTCAAATCTTAAACTAACTAGCTTAATTTATAATAAACTTGGACCCTTGGATCTTCCCTTTACCATTAACCTTCATGTTTAAGCCACACAAGCTCCTTTTGTCTCCCTTTGGTCTACATCACACGGCAACAAAAGAAAAGGAGACCAAGCATGTTTGAGTTGTCATTTCCATCTTATCCTATATGGTCTAACCTAGTCTTTATAAAATAATAAACACCATACTTCTCTTCCTATATTAGAAACACATCTTTTAACACTTCATTTCACAACAAACATTTACAAGCAAACTCTCCCACCTCTCTCTCAAACACACGACTGGAAAACCAAACACAAGAACCTCCATAGTTATTATTTTACAAAGAGTTCATAGATTTCACTTCTTCTACACTTAGTCAAGACACCTAGCAGAAACAAGCAACAAGTTCCTGCATCTCTTGTTTCTTCTTGGTTTCGACCCAGTAACCAAACAAAAAAAACCATATTCTTTTCAAATACCCATGGAATATAAATCTGATATAGTGATTGCATGCAAACACACCCCACGCCTTATGCAAGTCAGCCATCCTCCTGTATTATTCTAGTCTAAATCAAACTTTCATGCATCCTAGTAGAATGTAAACATATATTAAGACCCTACCTCACATACCTAAGACATTGGCGTGCTCTTGAATCCCGCACCTTTCCGGTGCTATCTTTCAACCTTGTCCCCCATGCTCTCTTTTTGTACCACCATAGGCACGTGAATAAGATTGCTAGGCATGGAATTTTTCCATGAAGTATCAGCAGCAAATCCAAATCGTAACAAACCATCTGCATCTCATAGCTGCACAGAATCTCATTTTAAGGTGTACCAGATATAATGTATAGCAAATTTAATGAAAATGAAGTAACAGTAGCAGCAATGGTGTCACCAAAACCCCATTTTCCCACGCTTTCACAGCAGGTAAATGGTCATAGAGGACCATGCCTGAATCCACCACAAAATATATTTCTTACACTTCGCTTAGTATACAAAATATATCACACTCTTTCTGCTCCTATCTTGTACACGACAGCAACAAAACAAGCAAGAAGAAACACAAGTTTTTGGTATTAGGTGATGGTTATTAGGTATTGGAAGCTTATTTGGGTTACATATCGTCAATTAGGGTTTTAAACTTAGGGTTTTCATGTCATTTTTCATGACTATTAGCATCATCAAGTAAGCTTATACTAAACTCATTCATACTTGTTTACACTCTACACATCATATAGCATTCATCTTATATCACCCATGCCATGTTGATACTTAAAAACATATTTACGAATGAAATATGCAAAATTACCTTATGTAGTGTACACGAGTTGGTTTTCTTTTGTTTAAACTTAACTAGCATCGGATTTAGCTTCCTGACACCACACTTAGACATTATAAATAACTTACGAATGAAAAGTAGTGCCCATGGATGTATTTTTGGTAGGATTCGAATGAAAATGCGTATCTATCTGATGTATGTACATATTCTCGTAAAAACTAACTTAAAATGGATTTTCGACTTAAAACCTTATCACTACACTTTATTCTAAGGTCACCTAAATGATATGTGCGAAACCTAGACCAAACAGTAGTAGTCTTGTAGTCTCATTCTTAAAAACAAAAGATTGGAAAATTGTAGAAATCACGAAATGGGAAGCTAACTACGACCACTCTAGGTTGGGTTTAAGAGTCGGGACAATAGTGGGATTTGTAGAGGACTCTATGACATAAATTTAGCAATTTGAATCACTAAAAACGGACATCAGAAGAGTAAGATATGATCAAGTGAAAAACTGCGTATTTAAACACAAAGCTGCCAAATGTAAGAAAACAAAATGCGAGTATCATAATTGGAGCTTGATTTTGAGGTTTTTGTTGTTAGAATTAGGTACTGTCATAGAGGATACTTTTGATGTCTTCCGAGATGGCTTTCCACAGCCCCTGAAATCATCCGAAACGGTGTTGATATGAGAAAGTTATTGTCCATGAAACATCTGACCTCGTGACTATTAGATACAGAGATAAACCTGAATATTTTCCAAGTCTGGAAGAAACAGTTAAATCTTCACGACTCGCCTGTTTGAGCACTATTTTCGAGGCAGTTGGAATCCGAGCGGGATAAAATGATAAACTAAAATATTAAAGTACATAACTTTTAGTTTCTAGAAAGTCCGGCCTCGCATTGTTAGAACCCGTAACGAAGGAGATACTGAGCGACAAAACAGGCCACTCACAAATATATGAAACTTTTGAAAACATAAAAATAAACATTCTACTTTTCCGTAACCCACGTTTTAACTGGTAAAACTTAACGCAACTATGTATGGGTGATATAGGACTCATATTAAGGCATTTTCATCATTGAACACTAGTTTTCATTATCCTAAAAATATATTACTACTTTAGGTTGCGGTTAAAGTTTCCGTGCATCGTTTTTCTATGCTTACCTTTTCATTGCTGATATTACCATCACTTAAGGTGAGTTTATAGCCCCTCTTTCACTTATTTTACAATTATTTTACAAATCTCGGGGGAGAATACATGCTCATTACAACTTGTTTACATACTCATACTTTTTTACAACTCGGTTACTTGATTTATATCATACTCTCTTTCTACTTATGGATTTAAGTATTTAAAAGCTGTTTATGAATACAATGGTTATCTTTTCATTGGACACAAGTATTTCTGGTTATCATCTCATGTTTACGTGTTGCCTAAGTAGCGATTAGACCACTTAATGCCCGAAACTATCATGAACTGTTAATTACGGATTGTAAGCGCGAATGTTATAAATAGATCTATTGGGACTAATTATCCATATCCGGGTGAGTGGCGCACACTGTGTTGGTGTACCAGACAACGGGTATATATCATGTCAATTTCATTTGGTGTCTTGGTCAGACACCGGTAGGGCAGAAATACATTTGGCATATTATATGCTACATAAATTAGCTTCAGTGTCATGAGCTTAGCGCAACAGTAGATACATTTTATGTGATACTGTATTTGTTATAGTAGTCATACATTTTAGAAATCTTGTGGTCCACACTACTTTGTTGAACATTACTGGTTATTAAACATTTTTCATTATACTGCGGTGAAGCAGTAGACACTATACTCTTTTGAATTCAATATTTACATTTACAAAAATCTATGAACTCACCAACTTTATGTTGACATTTTTAAGCATGTTTTTCTCAGGTGGATTAGATGCTTGGATTACTTGATGTGCATTGGGGTCTAAATTGACAGGATTTCATTCATGGATTTCTACTTACATTCAAATGATCAAATCTCGTTGTATTGTTTTCAAGCTTTTTATTGTGATGAAATTATGGGACAAATGTTATATTAATTTCAAGAAAATCAACGAGATTATTTTCAAACGACACATTTAGAGGTCGTTCTCTTGTATCTTGTGCTGTTGTATTATGAAGTAACACTCCCGGATATATTTCCGCTGCGACTCATTTTTGGGGGTGTTACAGCTACTATGTCACAAGCCCTCATAAGCTCAGTTGCAGCTCTCATGAGTCTATAAGCTCATGATTTGAGCTTAAGCCAGTCCTAATCATACCTAAACATCTAAAATCATAATCAACTACCTACCTTTACTCATTTTGGACTTGTTGCATTAAGTGCTTACATGACATACATATATATAATATATATGCTTACATCTTTTACGTATATCGTACGTTTATTTATATAAGAGTTATTTATATAAATATCAGAGCATTCTTAAGACATTGCGAGTTGCACAATGGTCTCATTTTACTTTTTAGACATTGTGAGTTGCACAATGGTCTCATTTATACCTCAGACATTGTAAGTTACACAATGGTCTCATTTTACTTCTTAGACATTGTGGGTTGCACAATGGTCTCATTTCGTTCTCAGACATTGTAAGTTAAACAATGGTCTCTAAGAATATTATTTTCTTCATAACTTTATACAATATCGTATTACACGGAGGCCGTCATAATTTTGTTTACATGGAATTATGTATGAATCTAAGTATTACAAGTCTTGTATGGGAGAGGCTTATAATATAAGGATTGATATGATAATTGCTATGTTAACAAAACCCGTCACAATTCTGTTTACATGGGATTATGTATGAATCTAAGTATTACAAATCTTGTATTGTCGATCTCGCTTGATTGTTTTACTCCGTCTTTGAAGACGAGTTTTAGACACTCGTCCCATACTCATTAGAGCACATGCTTCGTCATGTCATCCACCACCTTAAAGGTTATGTGAGTACGCGTATTGCATCGTAAATTATTAAGTAGTATGATTTATAATCTTTTTATTTGAAAGGATTGGGATGCCTCTTCAGTTAAATAAAGAAATTGTAAATCCCCGAACAATAAGTTTATCATTTCTTACTTACATAAATTAGGACGCTCCTTTATGTTAGTAATGAATTATAAATGAGTGGGCTTAATGGTATCCGATATGAGACGAGTATGAACTCGAACCTGATAATCAACAGAATCCGTTAAATAGGCCTAGAAATACAACAATGTCTTATCACTTCGCAGAAATCTTAAGGCCTCGCTGGAACTACATTATCTCTTTCTGAAGTTATTACTTTTGCCGTTACAAATCTTTATGATCATGGAATGTTTGTGGAGCTAACCGACTTGTGCACACTTGAGCTAATGGATTTGATTCGTCCTTGAACTAACGACTGAGTACCATATTCCGCCATCTGTCGCCTAAGCTCTTCCGCGAGCTCCTCTCATTTGTTAAACTTTATTATGGGAATATTGTTTCTCAAAATGTCCTCATTCTCGGCATCCCACCACCATTTGTTATAGTTATTGTCGTTATTGTTGCTGTTGTTGGGTCCTGGAGCGGTCTCAGCTTGTATAACTTTATCAAATAGGTAATGCAACCCCCCTTAAACTAGATAAACACCTATCGACGAAAGAGATAATCAAACTATTCATTTCAGACTAATAGTACACCAACTTAGGTCGCGATACATCCTAGTACTGCCTAAGTAAGTTGGATACTTACTTCAATTAGCCTCGTCCGTTATTAATCATCGAAGATTACAGATATCATAAACGAGACCCCGTCCTTGAACATTTGAAACCTTATACATACTCACGCGGCTACGCTTTCTCCTTCGATGCTTTCACTATTAAGGGACTTTCTTTATAACGTGTTTACATCAGTTATAAGACATGTAATGATTTTTTTAGATACCCATTTTGATGGATTAGATATACTGGTCAATCCTAGCCAAAATTTTTGGTATACTGAGAAGTGTCGAAACATCGAATTTTGCCGAATAAAGTTATCAGCGTCTTGTTTAGAATTGGTTTATTAAGCCTTAAATCTTTTCTTTGTCACACAATCGGTTAACACAAATTAAATCTCGGGATGAGATTTCTTTAAGGGGTAGGTACTGTAACAATTCACATTTTCGCGTCCTTTACGTCAACAAATATTCAACAAATTATTTTAAACTTTTACGCACTCACTTTTATTTTTTTCAAATCGCGTAAACTAAAAGTCAACATTCAACGTAAACGGGCATCAAACAAATAAAAGTTTATGTCAAACAAGTGTTATATTATTTTTACGAAAATAATAATTAAGTTTTCATATTTTATTTTTTATACGTTACGTAAAACGTTTACGTTTCGCACTTTGGAACCTTTTTGCATAAAAGTAAACCATTAACCTATCTACACTTCAACAAATACCCACTCTTATACCCAATACATAAAATTTTGTATAATTTTCCTTCTAGAAACCATACTTGCCGTCCATAAATTATGCAAACAAGAAACAATTCAAATCTTACACTAACTAGCTTAATTTATAATAAACTTGGACCCTTGGATCTTCACTTTACCATTAACCTTCATGTTTAAGCCACACAAGCTCCTTTTGTCTCCCTTTGGTCTACATCACACGGCAACAAAAGAAAAGGAGACCAAGCATGTTTGAGTTGTCATTTCCATCTTATCCTATATGGTCTAACCTAGTCTTTATAAAATAATAAACACCATACTTCTCTCTTCCTTTATTAGAAACACATCTTTTAACACTTCATTTCACAACAAACATTTACAAGCAAACTCTCCCACCTCTCTCTCAAACACACGGCTGGAAAACCAAACACAAGAACCTCCATAGTTATTATTTTACAAAGAGTTCATAGATTTCACTTCTTCTACACTTAGTCAAGACACCTAGCAGAAACAAGTAACAAGTTCCTGCATCTCTTATTTCTTCTTGGTTTTGACCCGGTAACCAAACAAAAAAAACCATATTCTTTTCAAATACCCATGGAATATAAATCTGATATAGTGATTGCATGCAAACACACCCCACGCCTTATGCAAGTCAGCCATCCTCCTGTATTATTCTAGTCTAAATCAAACTTTCATGCATCCTAGTAGAATGTAAACATATATTAAGACCCTACCTCACATACCTAAGACATTGGCGTGCTCTTGAATCCCGCACCTTTCCCGTGCTATCTTTCAACCTTGTCCCCCATGCTCTCTTTTTGTACCACCATAGGCACGTGAATAAGATTGCTAGGCATGAAATTTTTCCATGAAGTATCAGCTGCAAATCCAAATTGTAACAAACCATCTGCATCTCATAGCTGCACAGAATCTCATTTTAAGGTGTACCAGATATAATGTATAGCAAATTTAATGAAAATGAAGTAACAGTAGCAGCAATGGTGTCACCAAAACCCCATTTTCCCACGCTTTCATAGCAGGTAAATGGTCATAGAGGACCATGCCTGAATCCACCACAGCATGTATTGAATCTCAGACGATGCTGGGCATATTTCTTACACTTCGCTTAGTATACAAAATATACCACACTCTCTATGCTCCTATCTTGTACACGGCAGCAGCAAAACAAGCAAGAAGAAACACAAGTTTTTGGTATTAGGTGATGGTTATTAGGTATTGGAAGCTTATTTGGGTTACATATCGTCAATTAGGGTTTTCAACTTAGGGTTTTCGTGTCATTTTTCATGACTATTACCATCATTAAGTAAGCTTAAACTAAACTCATTCATACTTGTTTACACTCTACACATCATATAGCATTCATCTTATATCACCCATGCCATGTTGATACTTAAAAACATATTTTCGAATGAAATATGCAAAACTACCTGATGTAGTGTACACGAGTTGGTTTTCTTTTGTTTAAACTTAACTAGCATTGGATTTAGCTTCCTAACACCACACTTAGACATTATAAATAACTTACGAATGAAAAGTAGAGCCTATGGATGTATTTTTGGTAGGATTCGAATGAAAATACGTATCTATCTGATGTATGTACATATTCTCGTAAAAAACAACTTAAAATGGATTTTCGACATAAAACTTTATCACTACACTTTATTCTAAGGTCACCTAAATGATATGTGCGAAACCTAGACCAAACGGTAGTAGTCTTGTAGTCTCATTCTTAAAAACAAAAGATTGGAAAAGTGTAGAAATCACGAAATGGGTAGCTAACTACGACCTCTCTAGGCTGGGTTTAAGAGCCAGGACAGTAGTGGGATTTGTTGAGGATTCTGTGACATAAATTTAGCAATTTGAATCACTAAAAATGGACATCGAAAGAGTAAGATATGATCAAGTGAAAAACTGCGTATTTAAACACAAAGCTGCCAAATGTAAGAAAACAAAACGTGAGTAGCATAATTGGAGCTTGATTTTGAGGTTTTTGTTGTTATAATTAGGTTCTGTTATAGAGGATACTTTTGATGTCTACCCAGATGGCTTTCCACAGCCTCTGAAATCATCCGAAACGGTGTTGATATGAGAAAGTTATTGTCCATGAAACATCTGACCTCGTGACTATTAGATACAGAGATAAACCTGAATATTTTCCAAGTCTGGAAGAAACAGTTAAATCTTCACGACCCGCCTGTTTGAGCACTATTTTCGAGGCAGTTGGAATCCGAGCGGGATAAAATGATAAACTAACATATTAAAGTACATAACTTTTAGTTTCTAGAAAGTCCGGCCTCGCATTGTTAGAACCCGTAACGAAGGAGATACTGAGCGACAAAACAGGCCACTCATAAATATATGAAACTTTTGAAAACATAAAAATAAACATTCTACTTTTCCGTAACCCACGTTTTAACTGGTAAAACTTAACGCAACTGTGTACGAGTGATATAGGACTCATATTAAGGCATTTTCATCATTGAACACTAGTTTTCATTATCCTAAAAATATATTACTACTTTAGGTTGCGGTTAAAGTTTCCGTGCATCGTTTTTCTTTGCTTACCTTATCATTGCCGATATTACCATCACTTAAGGTGAGTTTATAGCCCCTCTTTCACTTGTTTTACAATTATTTTACAAATCTCAGGGGAGAATACATGCTCATTACAACTTGTTTACATACTCATACTCATTTACAACTCGGTTACTTGATTTATATCATACTCTCTTTCTACATATGGATTTAAGTATTTAAAAGCTGTTTATGAATACAATGGTTATCTTTTCATTGGACACAAGTATTTCTGGTTATCATCTCATGTTTACGTGTTGCCTAAGTAGCGATTAGACCACTCAATGCCCGAAACTATCATGAACTGTTAATTACGGATTGTAAGCGTGAATGTTATAAATAGATCTATTGGGACTAATTATCCCTATCCGGGTGAGTAGCGCTCACTGTGTCGGTGTACCGGACAACGGGTATATATCATGTCAATTTCATTTGGTGTCTTGGTCAGACACCGGTAGGGCAGAAATACATTTGGCATATTATATGCTACATAAATTAGCTTCAGTGTCATGAGCTTAGCGCAACAGTAGATACATTTTATGTGATACTGTATTTGTTATAGTAGTCATACATTTTAGAAATCTTGTGGTCCACACTACTTTGTTGAACATTACTGGTTATTAAACATTTTTCATTATACTGCGGTGAAGCAGTAGACACTATACTCTTTTGAATTCAATATTTACATTTACAAAAATCTATGAACTCACCAACTTTATGTTGACATTTTTAAGCATGTTTTTCTCAGGTGGATTAGATGCTTGGATTACTTGATGTGCATTGGGGGTCTAAATTGACAGGATTTTCATTCATGGATTTCTACTTACATTCAAATGATCACACAGGGAGTAGTTAGTAGCTTTTAGTTTTTAGCTTAAACTTTTATTTTTAGCTTATATAATTTTACTTTCAGTTTTTGTAATTTCCCTTTTTAAGTAATTTAATCAAGTTTAATTAATGAAATTCAGTTCTATTTTGTCATAATCTCTTTTAAATCTTCCTCATAAGCTCTCATTGTTCCTTTTCAACCTATACGCTACTATGTCACAAGCCCTCATTATCTCAGTTGCAGCTCTCATGAGTCTATAAGCTCATGATTTGAGCTTAAGCCGGTCCTAATCATACCTAAACATCTAAAATCATAATCAACTACCTACCTTTACTCATTTTTGACTTATTAAGCTTTGGAAGGGGAGCAAGGCATGGAAGAGCTCCCATGGACTTAAACTAGCTTATCTATTTGATAAGTTAGAGCTTGTAGCTGTTAAATTAACTTTGAGTTTCTATTTTGCTGAAGCAATTATAAGTTCTCTTTTAAATTCCTTGTCATTTAAAATTCTAGCTTAATATTTACTTAACTGCTTAATCAGTTGTGCTTATCTGT
Organism: Tanacetum coccineum; assembly: GCA_026074375.1. Taxonomy (NCBI): domain Eukaryota; kingdom Viridiplantae; phylum Streptophyta; class Magnoliopsida; order Asterales; family Asteraceae; genus Tanacetum; species Tanacetum coccineum. Next base: position 12,341 of record BQNB010110460.1, on the reverse strand, counting down.
TTTCTTAGTGCTTATTTGTGTTTTAAATTGCTTCTTAATCATGTTATTTTATCTGTTTTTAGTTTAGTATAGTTAGATCTTAGATTTGTGCTTAATCTGTCATCCAACCATAAAAACCAAAAATATCATTAGCATAGTGTAGATTTTAGATTTCTGGCTTATTCAGTTGTTTGATCATGTTAGTTAAGCTAGAAATAAGTTTTTAGTTATCTGGTATTGATGTTTAGTTAAGTGGAATTTAATTTTAAAAGTTTTTCAAATCTGTCATGGACCTAAAGGAGTGTTTGGTTTTATGCAGTTTGACCTCTTAAAGTCAAACTGAATTGTGAATTTTGCTTGAGATAGTTGTGCAATCATTTTTAATTAGTTTAGAAAGAGTTTTCATAGGTCAAAATTCAAATTTAAAAAAGTTAGGACTTAATATCATTGTCTCAGCACCAGGGTACTTAATCCCTTTCTCTTTGATTATAAAAGTTTGATCCAAGCTTTAGAAGGCTTGGATTTGGATTGCTAAGTGTTTGTGCACTCTCATTAAGTAGATTTACTGAAGTAGAAACTAATTTGGTTTCCTGAATTTTGGATTTGTGCACTAACTATTTGCATCAGCAGTACTAACATCAGTTAGTACTGCTGAACTTTTGAACTTCATTTTAGCTTATATGGTAGGGTCTAGGAGCTTATTTTCATATATCTTATAGAATAGTCATAGCTTAATGTAGAATAGGACTTGCCTTTCATTTTCTAGCTTAATTAAGATAATTCAGATTAAAAGTTTTCAAAAAAAAATCCAAAAAGCCAAAAACAGTAGGTCATATCAAGTAGCTTTTAATTCTGAATTTTAGCTTATAGGAATAGGTTTTATAAGTTAGATTCATAGCTTAATAGTTGTTTAACTAGCTTTCAAAAGCTAAGGTTCTGAATTTGCTTAATAAGCATTTGAGCTTATTGGATTTTTAAGTTTTAAATTTCCTTTTCTGAGTTAGCAGTTTTTGCTCTTAGATTTAAGTAGCTTAATGTGTTTTAAACTAAAGTAGCTTTTCATTTCTAGTTTCCTTACATTATAAGCTGTTAGGAACATCTTTTGAATTTAGATTTGAGCTTATATTGAAGCTAGTGCAAGCTTTTAAGTGAAAATCAGCAAAAACAAGCTCAAACCCCTTCTTTCTGTAGACAGCTTATTCATAAGCTGTTTCAGTGCTTATTTTTCATTTTCAGACCAAAAGTTCAGTTTTAAAGTTGCTTAAAAATAGGTTTTTAATAAGTTTGGGTATTCAGTTTTTGATAAAAGTGAAAAATAAAAAAAAGATCAAAAAGGGTGCTAACACCCTTCGAACCTGCGACCTCAAGCTTGCACACACACACTCTTACCATCTCTGCTAGTGGGACAATTCGTTGTCTCTTCCTTTCCTTTTATTGATTAACACATTTTCATTTCCTTTTTAGTAAAATAAGTCGTAGCTTATTATAGGGCTTTTTGAGCTTATTTGTTAAGCTGCATTGTTTCTTTGATTTTTCTTGCATTCTTTATTAGGTTTTAGACTTTTCCTGAATTTTCCAAATTTTTCCATTTATTTTATAATTTTCTAGGATTTTTCGAAAGTTAAAATTTTAAAAAATTCAAAAAAAAATAGAAAAAGTTTCAGAAAATTACAAAAAAATAGTTTTTAGTTTTATAAAAATTAGCTTCAGTTTTACATTAAGAAAAATAATTTTCACCCTTTTTAGATTTTAATTTTCATTTTTGAGCTTTTATTTTTAATTTTAAAAATAGGATTTTAATTTTTAAAATAGTTAAAAATAGTTTTCTAAGTTTTTATGTTATTTTAGACTTTTCTAAGTTTAAAAATCATTTTTCTAATTTTTTAGGACTTAATTTGCTATTTTCTAGCATTTAATTAGATTAAATTCGTTTTTAATTCATAATAAATTCAAAAATATTCAAAAAAATATTTTTCTTTTTCTTAAAATTTTCTTTTGTCCTACTTTAGGTTTAGAAATTTAGTTTGCATTTTTAGGAGTTAGTTTTACCTAAATTGCTTTTTAGTCGCGTTTTATTTGTCCCGTTAATTGTTTTTGTGCTTTAATTGTTTTTATTTGCTTATTTTAATTGTGCTTTTAATTAGTAGTTATAGAAAACCAAATCAATCTCCGAACCCATTCAAATCAATATCCAATATCAAGCGAGGTTTCAATTTCTCAAATCGTTGGGAAAACGACCCGGGAAATCATACTTTCCGGAAAACATACGTATATTATATATTATATATATCTTTTAGAGTGAGCTTTTCTTAAGGGAGACTTAAGGAAAGTTCTTAATTGCTCTTTGATATTTTATATATATATTATTTTACGTGTGTTGAAACTTACACAATCAAATTTTTGGCGCCGCTGCCGGGGATTTGAGTTAACGAATCTCTCGTTTTGTGTTTGTTGATAAGATTTGAAGATCCTTTCGTCCTCGAAAGTTTCATTTTTGTTAAAAAAAATTCAAAAATCCAAAAAAATCATAAAATATAAAAAAGTAAAAAATATTTTTCTTTTCTTTCTAGTATAAGTAGAAGTTAAATAAAAAAAAATTAAAAATAAATAAAAAATAAAAAAATTTGTCCTAAAAAATAAATAAAATACACAAAGTTGGTAAACGAACACCAACATATAATACTCTCAATCGAGGTATTATCATTGCAATTTCCGGTGAACTTGCAAAGTTCCCAAATCGAACCAAAGATTTAACACTTGCCATTTGTGTCTCTACGAAATATGGCTCACCTTAAAAAGCAATTTTTAAGAGCTAACGTGAAGTAGTTGATTATTTGGTTTAAGTCTCTTCCGTGTAACCGTTAAAATTTGTTGTGAACAATAAAAAAATCCAAAAAAATTAGTGTAGAATTTTTCTTTTAATTTTAGATTTTTCCTTTTTGATTTTCTCTTTTTAAGTGCATGCGCACTCGCTCGCAAACTCGTAACCGTAACCGTCGTCAACAACAACAAACTCCTCCGGTTGTTGTTGAACCTGTTAATTTAAAAGAACCAATTCCCGATCAAACCAAAGTTGCGATGGCGGATCGAACTATGGAGGAATTACTCCGTGCACCCACCGAGGGTTACGGAGAAGCTATTGTTTTACCCGAGATCAATGCCGATCATTTTGAGATCAAAACTAATTTGCTTCAATTGGTTCAAGCGAACCCGTTTCATGGTTTAGAAAATGAAAATCCTCATGCTCATATTAATAGTTTTAAAAGGATTACTTCGACCTTACGATTTAGGAATGTGCCTAATGATGTGATTAAGCTTATGATGTTTCCTTATTCGCTCGAGGGAGCCGCTAAAACTTGGTACGAGAAAGAACCTCCGAATTCAATTTTAACTTGGGACGATCTCGTTACCAAGTTCGTTAACCAATTTTTCCCCCCTTCAAAAACCACTCACCTTAAGAACAAAATTTCTCGTTTTTCACAAGAATTCGATGAATCTTTTAGTGAAGCGTGGGAACGTTTTAAGGGTATGCTTAGATCTTGCCCTCACCACGGATTTTCGGAGTTAACTCAAGTTGATACCTTTTATAATGGTTTAACCGAGAACGAACAAGACTCCTTAAATGCCGCGGCGGGTGGTAATTTGTTAAGTAAGACTACTAGGGAAGCTTTGAATATAATTGAAAACAAGTCAAAAGTGCGTTATTCGAGAAACAAAACAAATGCTTCTAGGGTTAATTCTAGGGAAAATGTTAGCAAAACGGATGAACGAATTGATAAACTTGCGGATCAACTTTCGACCTTAGTCGAGATTGTTTCTAAAAAGGTTGTTGTCCCTCCCGCACCAGTTAAGGCGGTTGAGGAAAATTGTGTTACTTGTGGTGGAGCTCATGCATGGTATAATTGTCCGGCTACCGATAATAATCAAAACGTTTGTGCAACCACGAGAACTTATAATCAACAAGCCCCACCAAATCGAGTTAGTAATCAAATGGCACCACCAGGATTTGCTCCGGTGCAAAATCAAGGTCAAAATAGGAATTATAACAATCAAGGTCAAGGGAATAATTTCAATCGAGGGAACAATTTTCAAAATCAAGGTTTTCAAGGTCAAGTTAATCATGCTTCGAATTTTCAAAACCAAGGGTTTCAAAATCAACCGTTTCAAGTGCCTAATAATCAAGTGAACGATTTTTGTGGTTCCTTAAACTGAATGGATCTTTGCAGCCTATAAAGGATGATAGCCTAGATGTATAAATACAACTGACTATAAAATCAAATCACTTCGATAAGGAGAGTTGAAGAGAATGAGATTCAAACTACCATCAAGAATCAATAAACCTGCTTGATGAGTCAAATAAAGCTTATCAAACACGTTGGCAGAATAATCTTCAACCATAGTTAAACAGTTTCTTGTCAAGCCCAACCCTCATCTTCGGTACACTTCCGAGTAATACAAATTCCTAACCCGAAGGGGCGAGATGAAACGATCAACTTAAACCGATAAGTGGTGTAGCTTACGAGGACCTCGAATCCAACTAAAAGTGAATATACCATTCCCTACCGAAAAAGTAGTGGACACAGAGACCGAGAAATAAACTGATGAAGCAAAATAAATTTCCAAGGAAGTTACCAGCTCAAATCCGACAATCGGTTATCCCTATACCAATTCTGGAAACGCCGAATTCGAAGAACTTACCAAAACGACTCCGATAACCGAACCCTCGTGCGGTGACAGATGTACACATCAAGCGAGACACTCGATACCTTAATGAGCACAACATCCTCCTTACTACCCTCTTGAACAGCGAACTTTATCAATATATACAAAATACGAGAATAAGCTTACATACCAATACTAAGTATCTAAGCATTTCTCATTCACAACAGATTCAAGATTTGCGCGCGTAGAGTTGATAACACACTTTCTTCTAGCGAACTCTGCTCTTTAGCACTTCTTCTCAACTAGCTCGAGACTTAATGCCATCAGCGACAGTTACAAGAGTGATTGTGTTCAACCGAATAGATGACAACGACAAACAGGATCTTGCTACGAATGTAGCCGATATCAGCACACTCCATAGCGGCATCCCATATCTCCAGGCAATGAGCTCCCGTCACTCTCGAACAGCTTCCTGATCAAACCACAGGAGAGTCCAGAGGTAAATTCTTAGTCCTTGCCAATTTCCAGCATGCTCTGAGCGAGAGCCATGCCCGTCCATGTAAGCCTGATACTTCCTTGGTGCTAGCAACGAACACACACACAAATGCACCTTTCGACTCATTCTAGAGTACAAGCAGTCGTTCATATTCCATCCCCCACCCCCACGGCACATAATGGTATCTGTCATTCGGGTCGATCTTCTGAGAGGTCATCTCCACACTTCTTCTCGATTGCAGCACTCCTACAGACGCCGCTAGGTCTCCTTTCTACTACATTGATAGAATATGGTTTTTGTATAGATATACTTCATTCATTGATGTTCACTATATTACTCTACACATGTTTATTATAGGAGGACATCTTCTCTCTAGGTTGTCTCAAGTTGTTTGGTCTTTCTTGCACTCGTTTTCTTGTTGTGTTATCTTGTCTCTGATCTCTTGGGGGTTCTCTTGGTTGTTGTTATCTGGTATTGTATTCGTTGTATTTATTGGTGCTTTTTTTGAGGATTCTATGAGGAGGGAGTTACAATGATCTATTTTGCAGTAAGTCGAATTCACTGTATCGATTAGTAGTGTAGTGTTGGTGATTATCAGTGATAGATAACAGAAGGAGTATGCGTTTGAGGCATGATTATAGGAGATAGGGATCTGGATTTCATGACTAGGATGGTGGATCTGTGCTTGGGGAGTCATGGTCTTTGAGGTCTTTTTCGTGGATGTAGAAACTGTGTTAAGACACATGATCTGATCTGGATGGGGACACGTTCTTCTGAGGAGTCGTGATAGGGTTTGTATCTCTAGTTGGGGAATAGGTACATGTGATAATGAGTTGATATTGGGTCTTGGGGTGTAGTGATGATAGAGATCTGACAGATATTGGATGATGTCATGCTACTTAGGTATACGGACTTGTCAGTAGAAGATAACACATGCTGAAGAGTGTCACTGACTGCACACACACGTATAGTCAACATACAAAGGTGCGTTTTAAGTGTAACATAGTAAGGTTGGTCAGAGCACTTTATGTTTTTGGGTGTATGGGTATTTGTAGTATATTGGATATGATATTGGGGGGGGGTCGTAATTGGCTGAAATATTTGGTGTGTTGTGGGTTTAGGTGTATGAGGGGCGGTGGGTGTCTTTGACAGAGGAATGCGGTGTGAGAGTCGACAGGGAGGTGGTGTAGTATTGGTGTTGGTGACCGGCGAGTGGGTAGGTGGTAGGTAGGTTAGTCACAGTGATGGAAGTGGGGAGTGTAGCACGTGCATTATTAGGTAGTAGATACTATGGAGATTAGGCGTGTACAGGTCTACAAGGTTGGAGGTATATGGTGGGGGGGGGGGGGGGAAGGGTGGGGGGGGTTAGTGTGTATTTTTAGTTTTATTTATTTTTGTTTTTGTTCTTTTAGTTCTCTGATTCTATCTAGGACTAAGGAGGTGGATATTACACTGATACATATTACGTGTTGAGGTAGGTGTTTGTGATGGAGTGCAACATGGGTAGTAAGGGTTGGTTTATTGGGGGGATAGAGGCGTTACTTTGATTAGAGACATTGTGTTACATTAGAACTTGTGGTGATCTTAGGACGCGAAGTTGGACAAGGTACAGTCTGAGTAGGGGATGAGTGTAGACATAGATAATTTTGGGTATGGAGGAATTTGAGGAGTTTTTCATAGTGTTAAGAATAGGTTTTGCATTGTGTTTGCTCAGGCACTGACATGAAGAATAAGAGTTTGTGAGGGAGGTTTTGTTGTGTATTTAGTAGTAAATAACAATGATGTATTTATTGGGTTTTTATGATTTGTTGAAAGATGGTTTGGAGTTTGAGGATGTTTAGTATTGGGATGGTTTTGTTTAAGTGTGATGGTGAGTAAATAGGGGGGGTAGATGTTTGGTGTGGGTTTATGGATTTAATTTAGGGATTTGGGTTTTGTAGGTTAAAGTTTTGGATGTTGGATTGTTTGGTGGTGGTTTAGGAGGTTGAAGGTTGTGTGTTAATGAAAGTGTGAAAGTTGTGTTGAGTTGAATGGGGGTGAATTTTTTGTGGTTGTAAGGAGGTATTTGTTTGATGGTTTGTTGTAAGTATAGGATTTTTAAGTTGTGTGGTTTTTTTTAGTGGTGTGGTTGATTTAGTAGAGTAGAGTTATGATTGTGAAGATAAATTGAATTGTATTTGATGTTTAGGAGTGAAGTTTGGTTGGAGTGGGGCAGTTTGGTGTTGTATGGTTTGGATGTGTAATTGTGTGAAGATTGTATTGTTTTTTAGAATGGGTTATGGAAATTGGTTATGGGGATTAATAGTGGTATGGGGGTGTGTTTAGAGGGTTAATTGATTAGGGGTTTTTTTGGATTGGTTATAGTGTGTGTGGAAGACATGGAGGTGTTTATGGATGTTTTTTCCGTTTTTGTGATAGTTTTGATCTGGTCTTTCTAATCTTGAACGAAATGTGTAAAAGAATGTGAAGACACAAATCTTGTCCTAATGGAAAATGTCATTTCATGTGTAAAGAAGGTATTGTTTTAGTCATAATATCTCAATCTAATTCCGGAATTGAGTCGAAACCGAGCAAAAGTCATGTGATTGCTAAACTTCCTCATCCGACTACCTTAAATTGATTAGAAGTTTTTTAGGACATGCGGGATTTTACCGTCGTTTCATTTAAGACTTTTCCTATATTTCTAGACCAATAACTCACCTTCTCGAAAAAGACACACCATTTGTATTTTATCAAGATTGTATCAATGCTTTCGAAATCCTTAAGAAGAAGCTTACCAAAGCTCCGATCTTAGTTATCCCGGATTGGAACCTACCTTTCGAATTAATGTGTGATGCAAGTGATTATGCGATTGGTGCGGTTCTTGGACAATGTAAGACGAAGCATTTTCAACCAATTCATTATGCTAGTAAGACGATGACCGAAGCTCAAATTCATTACACTACAACGGAAAAGGAGATGCTCGCCGTAGTGTATGCTTTTGAAAATATCGGCATATCTGTCTTATCTAATAGCATTGTTATACCGACCACTCTCTTTTAGTGTTGTTTACACGGACCACTCCGCATTGAAATACCTTTTCAACAAGAAAGACGCCAAAGCAAGGTTGCTTAGATGGGTCTTACTTCTTCAAGAATTCGATTTTTCAGTAATTGATACCAAGGGAGCTGAAAACTATGCAGCCGATCACCTCTCTCGTCTTGAAAACCCTTACGAAAATGTTTTTGATCCAAAAGAGATTACCGAGACTTTCCCTCTTGAAACTTTAAATGCTGTGAATTCTCATGATGACCAAAATACCCCGTGGTTCGCCGACTTAGCAAACTACCACGCGGGGAATTTTCTAGTCAAAGGAATGACGAGTCAACAAAAGAAAAAGTTTTTCAAAGACGTAAAGCATTACTTTTGGGATGATCCCTATCTCTTTCGTACATGTGCAGACCAAATCATCCGTAGATGTGTATTTGGCCAAGAAGCTCTTGAAATCCTCAAGGCTTGCCATGAAGGACCCACCGGGGGCCATCACAGTGCCAACATCACAGCTCGGAAAGTATTTGACGCCGGATTCTTTTGGCCTACAATTTATAAGGATGCCTACGAATTGATCAAATCTTGTGATGCATGTCAAAGACAAGGCAAAATCTCTCAACGTGATGAGATGCCTCAAAATGCTATCCAAGTTTGTGAAATTTTCGATGTATGGGGTATTGATTTTATGGGACCTTTCCCATCGTCTAGAGGAAACAAATATATTCTGGTAGCCGTCGATTATCTATCCAAATGGGTTGAAGGAAAAGCGCTCCCCACCAACGATGCTCGAGTAGTTGTTAAGTTTTTAAAATCCCTTTTCTCCCGATTCGGTGCTCCGAGAGCAATCATAAGCGATCGAGGGACCCATTTTTGTAACGATAAGTTTGCTAAAGTCATGTCAAAATATGGTGTCACCCATCGTCTTTCGACTTCTTACCACCCTATGTGCCTCATGATCAGACAAGTTAGATAATGCATTATGGGCTTTTAGGACCGCTTACAAAACTCCAATTAGATGCACTCCGTACAAGTTAGTCTATGGAAAAGCGTGTCACTTACCAGTTGAATTAGAACACAAGGCTTATTGGGCTCTTAAGCATGCCAACTTCGATTTAAAGACCGCGGGCGATCATCGAAAGCTCCAACTCAATGAACTTAGCGAGCTTCGTGATCAAAAAATTTTAAGTTCTTAATTGTCATATATTAAAAAAAATAAAAATAAATAAATAAATAAAAATGTTAAGACAAAAATGTAGGTTTTCCGTTGGTAAGGATAAGAAGTAATTTTTGACCCGATCGTACGTGTAGAGTTCTAGCTTTCTCCTTTAACAATTAATGATGAAAGTTGTGCTAGTCACATTAGACCATTAAACATGCTAGACTTGAAAATCTTTAGTAAATGAGAGACTTGTGCTAATCTCAAGTAGAGTTTAAATATGCCGAGTTGGATTTTATAAAGGCCTAAGTATTTGCGATTTTTTCTTTAGTTAGAGATTTTAAATTGCAAAGAATATGAAGATGATAGTGTAATTTACAGAAGAAGGATGCTAAACAAAGTTTTATTTTGAAAACTTAAAGCTTTCTAAGAATAACTTGTGATTTTCTCCCCGGAAATTCTTAAGTGACTATTATACGTTTCTCTTTAAATTTTATACAAATTTAAGTTTTTACTCTTAAAAGTCTAATTCATATTTAGAGAAAAAGCTTTATCGATGAAGTCGACATCATTTGTAAATAAGAATTTTAGTTCAAGTTTATACTTTGGTTTTCTAAAACGAAATTTTTCTATTTTAATATATCAATATAATAAGTCAAAAAAAAAATTATGTGTAGTTGGTGAATAAAAAGGATGTAAGTTATAAATCCTTAAATGTTAATAAGTAATATACAAACTCCATCGTAATAAAGTACATGGGCATTTGTCGGTTCGCTCCCGATGTGACATCGAAAGAAAGGATGGAGGATGTATATTTAGGGTTGGTATCATAATAAGTACACGAGCTCTTGTCGGAGGCGTGGCCGATGTGTCGTCAAAAGAAAAGTGATACCAATTCCTAGCCTAATAATGTGAATAGAAATAATAATGTTGCAAAGTTAGAGAATAAATAGTAAAAGTTTCATTTTCTAAAACCAAGGTATTCTTTTGAATTAAGGTTTGCAAAAGTCTACAAGGCTTTTTCATCGGAAGTTCATGCGTTTCGATTAGTATTCTCCGGATGGGGTGTCAAAAGCCTTAGCACTTACCCGATGACGGTGGGATTGCTAGAGAAGAAAGTCATTCATGGGACAAGTGAACCAACGATGTCTTAGCTAAGGAGGTTTTTGTTTGCTTTGAGTTCTCATTCCAACTCGGCAACCATACGATGTTACTCCCAACAACCAATTACCTCATGTGCAAAATGGACTCAAGCACATCTCTTGAAAACATTATTGGGGATAAGATCGACTGTCTCTACCAGGAAACAGCTAAGAAACCCGACGCGATGTGGTGTTTCTTCAATGAATTCTTTAACTCATGTTGAACCACAGACTATACAAGCAAGCCTTAATCACTCGTGCTGGATTTGAGTCTATGCAGGAAGAAATTCATGAGTTTTGAACGTTTCTCGATGTAATGGATACTTTGTAACCATGTCCTAGATAATAGTCTAATCATCCCCGCTCAAATGGATGTTCAAGAATAAGTTGGATGAATAGGGAACGTGTTGAAGAATAAAGCGCGGTATGGCGAAAGTTTATCGTCAGGAAGCTGTATTGATTTTGAAGAATCTTTGCACCCGGTTTGCTAGATTAAAGCGATCAGACTCTTCATATGCTCACAGCAGCGATATGAACATGTCATCTTCCAGATGGACGTGAAAACCGCCTTCCTCAACGGCGAACTGAATGAAGTTGTCTATGTTAGTCAACCAGAAGGATTTGTAGATCCAGAGCATCCATCACATGTGTAACCGCCTCAAGAAACTCTCTATGGACTCCAAACCAAGCTCCACGTGCGTGGTATGACAAGCTATCAGCGTTTCTAATCAAGTCAGGATTTACAAAAGGCGTGGTCGATCCTACACTCTTCACGAGAAAAACAGCGGATCTTTCGATACCTAAAAGGAACCATTCACATGGGTCTGTGGTATCCGAAGGACTCCGGCTTTGAACTAAAAGCTTTTGCAGATGCTGACTATGCAGGATGTCATGACAACACGGAGAAGTCATCTGGTCAGCTCAATTTCTTTGACATCGACTTGTTAGCTGGTCATCCAAAAGCAAAAAGTACTGCCATCTCCACTTACAGAGGGCCTGTAATACATCGCCCTATCAGGATTGCGTGCTCAATTTAGGGATGCGTTCTCAACTGCGAGACTATGGACTGCGTTCACAAAATTCTGATGTATTGTGATAATCAAAGTGCTATCTATTACAATACAAGACCAATTACGACTAATAAGACCGATAACATTCTTGTTCGACTTATATAAAATTAAGGCTAACATGCTTTAACTAGGATAATGGAACCCATTGTTGAGCCTTTAGAACTTACCCCGAGCGTTAGTTCTAGTTCCAAAGTTACTATGATCTCTAGGTTCACTGATTGTAAACTTAGTGATCGAAAGGCTGGTTCCAAGGGGTTATCTGGTATTTTTGAATGCTAAAGCATTGTATCATTGTATATAACAATAAAAAAAATCTCTCTTAATTTTTTTTAGTCTAGATGGCTTGCAGTTATTTCAGACTGTAACCCGGTCTTAACCCAGAGATTTAGTGTACGTTTCAGTGCATTATTTCTATACAGACAAGAAGTTGTCTAAGCCCCGAACCTTTTTTTTCTCATAAACAACTTGTTTTATCAAATATGTTCGGGCTAACCAAATAAGACTGTGACTATAGCTCTTTAAATAGAACACGGGTCATAGTTTGTGGGGGAGAATCAGTACTACTAACAGTTTTGCAGGTCAAAAGGACGTACTGTTGCTGATTCTATTGCTGAAAGATTGACACGACCAACCGCCTACAAGTTCAAGACAGATTGCAGTATCATTCCTGTCTAGGTATTCTAAAGGTCTTGTTTCAATTGCTCACTTGATATTTGTGCTATTTCACCTCACCTCATACTTTGAGGGGGAGATTGATACATTTTAAGTCCATTCTAGATCAAAACCATTCACAAGTTTCATACTTT
>BQNB010110459.1:0-22552 GCA_026074375.1 Tanacetum coccineum | reverse complement strand
GAATACTTCACAAACCATTCTTAGTGAAGTAGTATACACTACTTCCCCATGAAAGTTGACATGGTAACATCAAAGTCAATTAAGTCCTAGATGTACACATTTTCCCCTATAATGGTTGCGAACTCTCGGAAGCATCATTGTCATGTACATTCATATACTCGAGAAGTTCTTGTCATAAGCACAAATCTTGATGAATGCGTCTTAGAATACCTCTCAAGGTTAAATCCTCGTGCCTCTGCACAGAATAAGGATGCAAAATCCCATAAGACAAAAAAGAGATATATGCCCGTAGAAACCAGAAAGACAAATCCCCACAGGACATAGGTTCTCAAACAAAAAGACTACCACTGTCCTTGAGAAAACAATGAATCCTAGATCTTGTCTTAGGTGGAAACTAACGGGTAGAATCTTTAGTAATGTTCATCTTAGGTGGATTCCCACAGGAAAGTTTCCCAACTCTTGCACGGGCAAGGTTAACAGTGAACCCGCGCATGGTTCAATAGTAGATATCCCTCATATTCATGCATGCAAACAAACTCTGGGTTTAAGTGCAGGTACATCATTCAATGGTCAAAAGCAACAAAGAATTGACTTAAATGCAGATGCACTATACAATGCAAAGCAGGAAAATCTCAGAGTGTGGTTGCAGAAAATGTTGATATCTAAGAAACCAGTGCCAGAATGGTTTCACAAAAGATGAGCTACATCTAATGGCGTCTGCTGAAAATAACACTTCAGGCCCCGTTCCTCAATGTTCAAAAGACGTTTGATCGCAGCAGATCAAGCCTCGGTCTTCATGGCAATGACGTCTGTTCACATCAGTTCAGGCCTCGTTCTTCATCAAATGACTTCTGATCATAACCGTTCAGAACTCGGAATTCACGACCACAACAATGAACCGTCAAGTTCAAAGCTGGTTCCAAAAGTTGTTCCTTAAGCAAACAAGACAGCTACATCACGACAAGAGTTGGAATTACTATTCCACCTTCACATAGCAATGCTGAGGACAACAGGTATATATATATAAATACAAAATCTGACAAATAGAAAATTTCCAAAAAAATTCTTCTCGACATGTCTCTTGGAATCGATAACATTTACGTGCTTAGAAATGTCGATTAACATTGACACGGGTGTGTAAATGAAGTTCGAGCGAGAGTTGCAAATAGTTTCAAAACATGTCATTTCTAATTTTCTAAATGGCTTATGTGCAAATGTCAGTACATAACCCGGACTTCAAATAAAGGAAGGTTTATAACTTATCCTCACAACGAGAAAATTAACGTTTCTCGGTCTTGAGCTGTTCTTAAAAGACATTCAATGTTTTTAGCTCAAGAAAAAAGGATAGTGTACGTTTCAGTGTGCTTACCCTTAACGTTAGAAGAGAAGTCCTCTAACATCTGGTTTTTCAAAAAGTTGAACATAATTTTTCAAGAATTTCTCGATGACAATTCATTATCTTTCAAAATTGTGTGTATCAAGCACTCCAACCCTCACAGAACCATATTTTCAAAAGACTAACAATTTCTCAATTGGTCCTATTTATGAGAGGGAGTTTTTCGAAAACAAAGTTTTAAATGTTCTTGGATATATCAACAGAACGACCATACTTATGTATTACAAAATATTATCAAAATGTTTCCAACAATTCATGCAGACCATAATTTTCTCCCACAAAATTTCAGACATATTTTAATCACAAAGTGATTTCAAAAAACTAATGTATATTATTTTAAAATAAAGGGAAAAAATGTATTTAAAATAAAGATCTAATTGACTCAATGTGCGGAAAAGGTTTTATGGTTCCGATCTATACCCAACAACATCAAAATTTCATGACGAAATTCTGAAGTAAAAATGTGGATAGGTTAGGAATCATCCAATATCCAAACCAGAACGCGAGGATCTACCCAAGGATAATCCAAAGTTAGAAATAGCAGTCCTTAGGTATGATTGGAGATGAATGTATATGGGAATAATGCCGACTAAGATTGAGTTAACACTGGAACAATCACAACAAGGTGTTAGTAATGACGTCTTGGTAAGCATTGAAGGCGTTGAAGAATTAAAAAGAAATGTATGGATAAAGGGTGTTTAAAGAAAGAAGCCCTCCACACAACTTAGGCAGAAACCGGGTCAATACATAAGCAACAAATCACAAGATGAATTGCTGGTATTTAGAAAACGACAATCATGGCCCCAGTGATAGCAATTCACAACCCCTTCCAGCCATGTCGGATTCTCTCTCAACAGAAACTTGTCTCATTTGTCACGGAGATACACACGTTATCTATTGACATCTCATTCCGAGATTGTTGATATTGAATAGGTGGCAATATGCTCCAGCCTCCGAGTACTAAAACCAAAATGCACTAATCGAGTCTAGAGCCAAGAGATCAAATCAAAATCTCTTAGGAACACATTCCAATTCAAACACTATATTGAACATCTCAGTTTTAAAGCAGTTTTTATCAAACTAAATTATATACCCTAAAGGCTTTGCTATTTAGTGAGTAACCAACTAAGAAACCCTCATCACACTTTCCATCAAACTTGCCAAGCACACTTAGAGTATCTAAAATGGTAACATGGCACCCAAAAGGTCTTATGTAGCTAATAATTGGTTTGTGGCCAAACAAAAGCTCATAAGGAGTTTTGTTTTGAGGTTTAGTCACTCTTACCCTATTAAAGATATAGCAAGCAGTACTAACTGCTTCTGCCCAAAAAGTAGTTGGTAAAAGTGAGTCTGCTAGCATAGTTCTAGCAGCCTCAATTAGGGTCCTGTTCATTCTTTCAGCAACTCCATTCTGCTGTGGAGTTCTGGCATTGCTATACTCTTGTTTTATTCCCTTGTTCCCACAGAATTCAAGCATATCCCTATTCTTAAATTCAGTGCCATTATCTGATCTAATGATTTTAACCCTGTGATTAAGCTGGTTTTCAATTTGTCTAATGAAGTTCTGAAGGATGCCACTAGTTTCATCCTTTGTAGCCAAGAAGAATACCCAACTAAATCTGGTACAATCATCAGTAATTACAAGGCAATAACTTGCATGATTAATGCTTTTGACAGAAGTAGGTCCAAAAAGATCCATATGCAAGGTGTGTAATGGCTCAGTGATTGTTCTTTCTAATTTAGCCTTACAGGAGGCCTTGTGTTGCTTACCTTTTTGGCAGGCAACACATGTATGGTCATTTCTAAAAACCTTGGAAGGTAGACCTCTTACAAGGTTTCCCTTCACAAGTTTGTTTAAGTTTTTAAAATTTATATGACCTAACCTCCTGTGCCATAATTTAGATTCATCAGATGTGGCTTTTGCAATCAAACAAGCATAATCTTTTGTGAGAGAAGGTGTCTTCATATCAAAACTGTACATATTGTGTTGCCTAGGGACTTTTAGAAGTATTTGATTTTCATCAGGCATCCTAAAGTCAGGAGACACAACAAGACATTCAGTTTCAGTAAAAAGAACCTTGTGATGCTTATCACATATTTGTGATATTGAAAAAAGATTAAAATGCCCAAGTTCTTTTACAAAAGACACACTATCAAAATCTAAATTACCAACTTTTATTCTACCTTTACCAGTAATGTAGCCTTTGCTACCTCCAAAGGTAACAGATCCCCCTTTGCATTCTTCAAAATCATCCAGGTGATCCTTGTTACCAGTCATGTGCCCTGAGCATCCACTATCAAATATACCTCTGTCCTCTATGTTCTTGAGTGGATGATCCTGCACATGAAAAAGAGAAATTAGTTTCTCTTAGGGACCCAGGCCTTTTCAGGCTTGGGTCTGCCTTGTGGTCCTTTAACATTTACAGTTCTAACAAAATTGGATCCACTATTATAATTAGAGTTTGGTCTTGGTCTCCTCCAATTATAACCTGCTGAGGTCTTAACAGCAGTGCCCCAATTTCCCTTTACAACATGAGAATAAGTCATTCTTGCTGTATTTCTAACAATGGGTCTTCTCACAGGTGAATGTGATTTTGAAAAATGACTTCTTTGATTAAACTTATTCACCTGGGGTCTTACAGGACTAAAACTGTTTGAGTTACAGGTAGGTACTGGTTGTTTAGATCTACCAGTATTAACATTAGTCCTGACAGAATTAACATTATGCCTAACAGAATTAATATTAGGCCTAACAGAATTAACATTTGTCCTACCAGTATTAATATTAGGCCTAACAGAATTAATGTTTGGCCTACCAGCATTCAGTTGTACTGATCTAGGAACAAATTGATTAGCATGATTAACCCTGTTTGCATTAGTCCATACTGGTTTTGCCACCCTGTTACCAGTATTAAAAACCCTTTGTTTCTTAAACTCAGCCTCTCTTGCCATTTTCTTTTCATAATAGTCACAATCTTTGATCAAATGACTTAGGCTGCCACAAACAAAACACTTTTTCTTGATGAAAGAGTAACCTTCTCCTAGTTCTCTTTCCATCATTTTATTCCAATTCTTTCCTTTAACTTCAGATGTCCCTTGATTTTTCATTTGTTGCCTAGGAGTTTTTACGTGTGTTGCACAACTAGGTTCAACTTCTTTTGATTCAGACACAACTTTTTCATTAGTTATTACAGACTTAGACGTAGACATCTCATTTGGTACACTTATACTTTCTGATTCAGACTCAGAAGAGTGCTCAGAGGTATTTCCACAAGATCCTTCACTGTCATTTGATTGACAGGTAGAATGCTCAGTAGAGTTGTCATCTGAGTCACTAATTTCAGGCTTTTGAGGTCCCTTTTTACCATAAACATACAAAGAATCATCAATTTCCTCTTGTGGTTTAGGAGTATAGTCTCCAGTTAATGGATGTGGAACTCCTTTGAAACTATTAGTCTTTGTAAATCTACTGTACAAAGGTTTGTTAATATAGTCTTCTTCTGTACACTTAAACACATAACGATTCATTTCTTGCTCATAGCTTAAAACCTCATTGTTTGATTGTATTTCATATCCTAAGCCAATTTTACTATTTGAAGTCATACCTAAATCAACTAATTTCCAAAGGATTTTTAGAAGAGTTTTCCATGAAACTACGTATTTCCGTAATGTTTCCTTTTCGTTTAACAGCTTTTCATTCCTATTCTCCTATATTTTTTAAGCTTTTCATCTTTTGCATATATTTCATTTGCCTGAAATGTAAGCTGTTCATTTAGAGATAATTGCTGCTTTTGAAAAGTAACAACTTGAGCTTCTAATTTCTTAACAGCTAGAGTATAGGCAAGTATTTTTGCTTCTTGTTCACCTAATTGATTCGTTTGTTCATCACACAGTGTTTTAAGCTTATTATATGAATCAATGCAAGTTTTAGAACATAATGATACCTCATTATTTGAGCTGATAGCCATGAGTGCATGATTTGTCTCTTCTTCCTCTACTGTATGTTCTCCCCAATTGACAACACCATCATCCATAGTCAGCAAACAGTTCTGATTCTGCTCTTTCTTTCCAGCTCCTTGATCTTGATAAAAAGAGTCTCTCTTCTTTCCATCATTTGTCCCCTTGGATGGGCATTCTCTAGCAAAATGACCAGTGTTGTGACATTTGAAACATTCAAGCTTCTTTTTGTCAAAACCAACAGGTTTGTTTCCATCAATCCGGACTCTCCTTCCAGTCTTTTTGTAGAACTTCTTCATTCGAATAGCAATCATTGCTATCTGCCAGTTTATGTCCATCTCCTCAATGTCCACATCATCAATCTGTTCTAGGTCTTCATGAAGCAAGTCCAAATCTTCAGATTGTTTGGCAAAGAGTGAATAAATAACTTCATCAGCAAAACCAGCAGGAACTTCTCTTTCTTGAATATTGTTTGAAGAAGTAGGAGTACAAGTACTGTAGGCACCAGTATGACCAGACTTAACCTTGTTAGTGCTGCTCTTGCTGTGTGAAACAAAAGCAACGTTTTGAGCATTTGCAAGTGATTTTGAGGTATTTGTGAGTTCTTGCTAAAAAACCCTAAGGTTATTTTACAAGTCATCAATGGACAAAGTGTCAACATCTGGTTTGGTTCTCATTGTCATTGCCATATTCGACCAAGCTAGGGGCAAAGATCTGAGAAACTTGTGATTTGCATCCTCAGTTGATACTTCAGCACCATGGGCTTCCAACTGTGAGAGTAGTTGTTGGAACCTGTCATATCCCTTTTCTAACCCTTCTGAACTTGATATAGTAAATGCTTCAAACTGTTGTTTTAAAACAGCTTTCTGCATCTTCTTTGAATTTGCATTACCACCAAACCTAGTCCTTATAGCTTCCTAAATTTCTCTTGCATCGTCCATTCCATGAAATCTTCTCAGATGTTCCTTGGGAATGGCCATAAGTAAGATGGTTCTAGCTTTTCTTTCCTTTTCAACAACATGAATTTATGCAGCAGATACTGGTGAAAGTATTCTAACAACACCATCTTTTCTAGTTGAGATTTTCTTCTTGATTTCTATTTAATTACCTTCCAATCAACATTATCAAATATTCAAGTAATGCTCCATCTCCATAGCCCATCTTCATACTCCTCCTTCTTTAGAATTGAGAGTTTGATATTTGAGATAGTGATTGTGGTAGGAATGAGTTGTTGTTGTTGTTGTTTTGGTTTATTTGTGGCAGTACCATTTTCTGATGCATCTTCATGGTATGATGGTTCATCATCACTAAGATGTTGAGAGAAATCATCATTAGCAGGTTGAGACATTTTTCTAGATCTGAAAGTGATTTGTTTGTGTTTCTTGTGAGTTCTTCTTACTCAAAGTCCCTCTAGAGGCTCTGTTAAAACCTTAGGTCCAAAGTCTTGGATCTGTTTATCCTTTTGTAGGACAATAGCTAACTTGAATAAATCCAAAATCAACTATATGAGAGACACTGACTATGAATACTATGTGATAATGCGGAATCTTAACACAAGTACTAAGAAGAACACAATGTAAAACTTTGCTATTTTCTATTAATTTCTATTAGAATACTATTTCAATCTCATACTAAACATTGTGCCGTAGGGTTCCTTTTATACACCAAGGAAACCTTAATGGGCTTTACAAACGTGTGAAAGGATAATGCATATCATTTCCTAAGATATCTCCTAAGATATCTCTAAGATAACTATTATAACTATTCTGTTACATAAACAGACTTAACTAGACAAGGCTAGTACTAACTATAGTACTGTCAAACTTAACTTAGTACTGACAGACTTAACTATGTCTACCAGACTTAACTCTATAACTACCAGACTTAAGTCTGTTTTCAATAATTCCTAACAAAGAATGTCACACGGATTGCTAGCGTGGCAATCTCATCATATTGGAGCCTTGTGCTTCTTTCCCACTTATTTTGGTGCAAATTCCCTCAATATTTTTGTTTCTTTGGTATCCGCGTGGCATTCTTGTTGTCAGAAGTGTCCAATCATAGCCTTTGATGACGTTTTGGCTTGATGATGTGGAGCTTGGTAATTGGAATCTTCGTTGCCATGTAGGATAAGTGAAGGGAATAAATTTAACCCTTTCAATTTTTTTGACACGAGGTTAATTTGGGACGATGGTGAAACAATAACACTTTTTGGCGCCCTTTTTTCTTTTTATTTGTTTTGTTTGACTAAGACTAAAAGGGTTGACCTGGGCTTGTTCATATGAAAAGGGATTGGGCCGGTGGTATTAATTTTGGGCTAGGTGAAAGGTTAATATAACACTTAAAGACCGTTAGTCACTTAATAATAGAGGACTAACGGTGTTATTCATTTAGGGACTTAAGGTGAAAATGGTTTAACATTAAGGGACCTTTTTGGTATTTTTAAGGTTTTGTCATCTTGTGAGTTGACCAAGGTTGACTTTTGTTGACCTTTGTTGACCTTTTGCTAAAAAACTCCTGGATCTTGTGTACTCATTTCGTCTCGTGTCCGTTTTTGTCCGGTTTTTGGCTCTTTTCTTGTGATTTTTGCAATATCCGTACCTACACATCACAAATGACAAAATATACAATATACAAGCGTAATTTTGCACATTTTCATCTTTTAAAGGTCATTTTTGATATAAAACAGATATGTGATTTCTCACATATCAGGTATATGGTTATGTGGGGGTTGTTTCAAGACGCACAATCTTCATTCTAAGTGTCGGCATGGCAAGGGTTCTGATTTTGTGTCACCCCCTGATTGCAGTGATAGTGTTGTTAGGTTTGTGCTTTATGACCTTACTAAACCGCACGTTCCTTCTTCTTCAGAGCAACTTGATCACGTTGATGATTTGGTGCAAGTCCAACATGGAGGTTTTACTTTGGGTCTCCTTGATAGTTTATTTTCAAAAGGGTTGCGTACTGTTAAATCCATCCCTCCCAAGTGTCGTTTGGGGTTCTCTCAAGTATTGAAAGAAGCTCTTGACAAGGTGATCTGCACACCCGATGACATCTCTTGTTGGGTTAGTTTGTTAGTCTTGCCTCTTTGTCTCCTTAAAACTTTTCGCCCGAGGAGTAATCTTGAGTGCAAGTCAAAGTCAGCTATTTAAACGTCACGTCAAAAAGAGATATTGTTAATGCTATTCGATCTTGGTTGCCAGGTGGTAAGATTGTAGGCTATGAGGGAAAACTTAAGCTAATCTTCCCTCTTTATCAGATGTTGATGAGGAAAAAACATTGATTTGGGTAACGAAAAATAAACAGTGGTAAGCAGGAAGATTTTTATTGGATGGCCATTTAACTGCAGCAGTCCGAGGTTTTTTCTTTTCCTCATTCGGTGTTTGCTCCTTACAATGATGCCTTAGCTCTTGAGGACTTTAAAGACCAAGCACCCCTTTCAAGCTCCCTCCCTCATTGCCACAATATATCTATTTGATCATCATCACCTCGTATGCATCTTCCAATTGTGGTTCTAAGGACAAAATCAAGAGTTTTTTCCCTCCGGGGCCACGTCTGTGGGCGGTGATGGTTTTTGGTCGTATCAAACACCTCATGAATTGTTTTAAGTGGATCCGCTATTGCTAATTTTGATGAGTTGTCTTCCCTCTCACCTACACCCAAGTGGTAAATTCTTTTATTTTCTTGAAGGAAAATGCCCAAATAGGTTTTGGGGCGATAAAGATTGCCCAATCCTCCTCTCATACCGTTGGTTAAAACAGGTGGTGGTATTCGTCCTATAGCTGTGGGTACTGTCTGGATGGACCGTCTGTACCCCCTCCTAAGGTTAGTGCTATAATGATTGGTCCATTTCTTTGGATGGTTATTTTTCAGTTTTATAGTTTTTCGGTGGTTGGGGCGGCGGTGGGGAATGAGGCCTATCCTCATTCTGTTAATCGTTTGATATGGGGAATTTTGGGATATTGTTTGGTTCTTTCGATGTTTGTATGTGATTTCATAGAACGCCTTCAACTTTTGTAGATCGAGAGGATATGTTTACGTGAAGTCGTGAAGTTCGTCTCCGTTGCCCTGCTATCTCACGTTGGGTAGAATTCTGTTACTCTAACCCATCAATATTGTATTGCGGAGAGCACACCTTAGGGTCATGCCAAGGAGTACAACAGGGTGATCCCCTTGGCCCTTTGTTTTTTTCTCTAGTGTTACATCCCTTAATATGTAAGATTAGAGACTCCTTTAGCCTTTCTTTGCATGCTTGGTATTTGGATGATGGTACTATTGTTGGAGATACTATGGTTGTTGGGAAGGTTTTAGAGTTAATTATGGAGGATGGACCGGGGTGTGGCATGCATCTCAACGTCGATAAAACTGAAGTTTTTTGGCCAAAGGAAGACCCTCGAAGCAGGATTGCAGGTATTTTTCCACCTAATATTGCCCGGCCCTTTCATGGTGTTAAATTACTTGGTGGGCCCGCTAGTGTAGATTTTGATTTTTGTAATGAGCTTGTGATGAAGAGAGTGGCCAAAACCATTGGGCTTATGGATGATATTGCAAAGATTAATGATCCTCAATGTGATTTGTTGCTTCTTCATTCTTGTACGGGTATTTCCAGGCTATATTTTACTATGCGTACATGCCCTCCTTGTGTCTTTGAGTCAGCTCAACGTTCTTTTGACGTGGCTCTTCATTCTTCTCTAGAGCGTATTGTTACTGCTTCTGGACCAGGATTTAGCGACTGGAAATGGAGGCTTGCCACCTTACCTTTTGCATTTGGGGGGCTTGGTGTCTATTCTACGGGTGATGTTTTGAATTATGCATTTCTTGCTTCTCGATTACAATCTGCTGGCTTGCAGACTAAGATTCTTCGGTATACTAGTATTGTTTCTCCCGGGCCTATTTTCGATGAAGCCTTGTCTGTGTTTAATACATCTATGGAGACTGACCTTTTGAGTAATCCAAGTGAGATCGTTGCCCCTAAACTCATGAAAAAAATGGCAGATATATATTTCACACAGGTTACTAAAAATTCAGAGTCTACATTTTCTTTATCTCCTCGACAGATGGCCTTGTGGACTTCTTAAAGGGAGGATCATACCTCTGACTGGCTTAGGACGGTCCCTATTTCTGGGTTGGGACAAACTATGAACGGTAAGACTTATCGTTGTGTTTTGTGTTATCGGTTAGGTATCCCCTTATTTTCTATTTCGAAGCCTTGTTTAGCTTGTTCAAGGTTTTTTGCTGGGGATATTTATGGAGACTATGCTGTATCGTGTGCTGGGAGTATTGGTATTAAACATCGGCATAACGTTGTGCGCGATACCCTTGTCGACATATGTTATCGTTCTGGGATTTCAGCTGGTAAGGAAGTTGATATCGGGTTGGATGGGGGGCGTGACAAACCATTACGTCTAGCAGATATCGTCACCTTTGACGCAAACCGGGATGGTTGATTTCGTGCCGGGTCGGGCCGTGATTGATGCTGCACAGAGTAAACGTGGTAAGTATATGGCTAAGTGTGCGGCTATTGGATATGGGTTTCTTCCCTTTTCTTTCTTCTCTTTGGGGGAATTAGAGGCAGACGCGGTTACATTGCTGAAGCAGATCCGGAAGTTCTCCGTGACTCAGGACATCGGGGCACGTGCTGTTGTTCATATATTTAATAGGATTAGTTTCGCTATTGCTAAAGGAGTGGGGCCCCAAATAGTATCTCGACTCCCCTTTAATTTATTGTAAATCTTTTAAGTTTCTAATAAAGTGATTTATTATAAAAAAAATTAAAAAAAATAACAATAATAATAATAATAATAAAGAAAAGGGCATTTTAGTCATTCTACATCATCATCCGAGGGTATGCTAGTCATTTCACGTCTTTTTAACTTGTCAAACTATAGTCAACCAAAAATGGACCAAAAGTGTTACGGGTCGACCAAAAACGGACTGGATCCGTTACATTTTTAACTATTGGACCAAAACCGTTATACTCAGCAAACCACAATGACAAAAAATGTAGTTAACTCTAAATAATTAGAAAGGTCAAAAAGTCAACCTCAAGGGGTGTTGGATTTTGTTCGACCGGTTAGGAGGCCTAAGAGGGGAATGGGTTGGGTTTTGAGCTATCTTTTCCTACAAGGAATGTAATTTAGGTAAACCCTAAATACATCCCTATATAAGGAGGATCCTAGAGCTCATAATTGTTATCCTCTTGTCTTCTCATCTCTGGTGTTCGATCGCAAACAGTAAACTCTAGGGGTTTCTGGTTTTGGTTTTATGTTATCATATTCGTTGGTCAAGAACTACAATTCGGGTGATACTGCTAGACGTGTAGTGTATGAACTTCGTGGAGGTTACTTCCTTTTAGTAACTAGAAGTAGTTTTTGGTAAAGCATGTTTATTACACACGTGCGTGTACTTCAAGATTCCTACGTTCGTCACTAGCTTGATTGCTAATGGTATGTTACCTTATTTATGTTTTATGTGTTAATTATATATGCTATATGAATAGATCCGCTGCGTAGCTCGTAGAATATTATGTGTAATATTATTTGTTATTAGATAACAATTTCCAACAGTGGCATCACGAGCCAAATCATATAGCGTAGTAATTACATTAAAAAAACGTAAATATATGTAAAATATGCGCCCCATATGTGTTATTTGTTGCCTTTTTTATGTAAAAGTTATTTTAGGAAATTATTTAGTGAAATAATATTGCTTTAATTGATCACATAAGTAAGGAAATAATATATATGGATATATTTTACATATTATGTAAAATCTGCTGCCTATATATGTGTAATTGTTGAAACTTTCCTATGTTGAAAAATTCTTTTTTAGGAAAATTATTATAGAAATAATCTGCTTAAAACTGGTCATATATGATGGTAATAATAGATAGGATATATTTTACATAATCTTATAATATGTTTAAATGTTTTTGATTTAGTTTTAGATTTGCTAATAAATTTTTGTTGGTATTTATCATGTTATAAATTATCAACTGGATTACAAACATTGTAACCATGGTTTATTAAGCTTAAATATTTAGATGCATGAGAAATTTTTTTACCGTGAACTTTTTTAATTGCTATTAATAGGTTAACCTGTGTTGAATTAATTGGTAATTGATTCTAGTTTTGTATGTTAATTTGTTTTTTTAATATGTTTTGCAGTTTTATTATTTATGGCTATTTTATATAATTATGCAAAAGATTTACACAATTATTATGGACTAAAAGTTACATGATTTTTATTGTCACTAGCAAAAATCATGGAATAATATAATAAATTTTATAAATTTTCTTGCAAAGTTCTATAACCAGGGCCTTTTAGTTGTTCCGCAGGGAACCGCATGGAACATGCAGAATACACAATATTTACATTAACGATTTTAAAGTATTTTAAATATGTCATTAATCGTTACTAGGGTTTGAATATTTCCCGTGGGGAATTAACCTTAATCGTATAAGACAGTCTTAGGTGAATTTGCAAAACAAGGTAATATAACAATCGTATGGTCAGTTAGCCACCAAGGGTGTCTTTGGGGAGGTTGTTACCACATGCGAGAGGTCTCAGGTTCGAGTCTGTTCGTGGGGGTTTTCCTTCAAGGTGGGAATCTGTGGGGTTCTGCCCCATAGATGTGTCGATTCGAGGCTGGCAGGGACTACCTTCTAGGTATGTACTGTGGAATCGAATCACTAATTATTATTTGAGGCTGGCTGGGACTACCTTCTGGGTAAGTACTGTGAAATCGAATAATTAACTTAGTAACTATACTAACTTGCCGTTTAAAAAAAATAACAATCTTATGGTCAGACCTGAGACTGTAAAATTATAGATGGAGTATTGAATGACTTAATCGAGTATGGTTGGTCAGACCTTTGACCCGAGGCACAAGATGGGATGAAACATGCTACTTGACATTATAATTCTGGATTATATTGTCTTGTGCCTCATAACAGCTAAGAGTTGCACATGTTGGCAATTATATCCCGCAAATTACCTTTTTGAGTTATACCATTTCTAGTAGATCAACTGTATTAATGGTAGAACGTCAAGTTGGATCTTAAACCCTTTTAAAATTAATTGTTTATTTATTTAAATATGGGTAGTTAATTTTTAAGGGATGAATTATCGAAAATACTGAAAATGAACTTTGCGAGTTCTTTTAACGTATTTATGCAACGTATACCATAAACAGAGTTTTGTTCTTACTTGTGGAAGACAAACTGTGTCTATTTCCCTTGGGAAAATAAGACTATTTCCTATACTTTTTACTTGTAGAAAAAGTTATAATATGAATGAAAGAATTATCCTCAAATTCTATTCAAACTCATATCAAACTTCATGTTAAGTTAATTGGACTTCTTATTCTTTCAAGATTTCTTCAATATCCTTTTTTGGTTTTGAAATCTTTGAATCATAATAAGAAACTTGGATAAATAGAGAACTTGGGTCTATAGATATCAAGATTAAAATATCTTGTTGTAAACAAGACATATTTATGAGGTTTGATTGGAAGACGAAAATATCATCGCAATACCAAAAAAGGCAATAACTAAAGAACTCGTGTCTATAGCTGCTTCCTTAAAATAGTAAGAAACGTTGCACACCCTTGAGGTAATGTGAGCTGATAAAAGAGGAATTGCATGCCAATTTTTCAAGTTAATAAATAGCTGAGATGGCTAGAACTTGAACACACTTGCATATCTAAGTACTTGCTTACTAGTCCATGTGACTCACATTAGCAATAATGTGTAGACATTCAAGAATTGGAAAGATACATAAAGTGATACTTACTTTTCACTAGTGACGGAACACTCACACTGTTGTCAGATCTAGTGGGAGTAATGCATTTTATGAATATAGGACAAACTTGCAATGTTGTCAAATTCAGTTGGAATTATGAGCTGTTTCCTCATATGCGTACTACTTTATTTCTGGCTTGGCTTGAAATAATAAATTACTTTCCAAGTGTAAAACATATTTATTTAGTAAAGAATCACTGTGTATTATCTTTGATAACTTGTTGCCTTTGAGATGTCGCTTCCGTTTAATGTTATCTTTGATAGTTATGTACGATTCCATATTAATAGATGAAGTTCTATATATATACTAGCTATGAGCTTGACACTGCCATATTGTCGATGCAAACAAACTAACTAGTGTGGTGTTGTTTTATGCAAAGAAGTTGTACCCTGCACAAGTAGGAGAAATCTTTATTGTGTGCAAGGAACAACTTAGAACAATATGACTAATGGATTTCTTGACTGCAAAGTAAGAAAACTGACATTCTTCTAGGACTCCTACACATTTAATGTTTGTAGCCCTATTAGGAGAATGTGTCAAGATAAAAATATAAGCTACATGATTATGTTTCTCTTGGACATCATAAACATGGAGTTTGAAATTAACTTGAGCTTACTATTAATTTACTTTAGTTTAACAATTGTTATGTCTTCTAGTTAAAGACATGTACATTAAGTCATTCACTTGTGAAAAACTTATAACGTAAAGTAAAATGTTATCCTGTTATGTCTTCTTGATAAAGACATGTACATGAAGTCATTGACTTGTTCAAAGACTTATAACGAATAGTAATGTATTGGATGTTTATGTCTACGTGTTAGTACATACACATTAAGTCATTGACTTGCTCAAGACTTATAAAAGGATGCAATTGTCTTAGTAATACTATTGATACCATTGCGTTTTAACTTAAGTTGGTATAAATAGAAAAACCATAAAGTATAAGATCAATCTTATTGGAGTACCACATTTATGGTATGTTCAACAAGCGTAATCAAACTATATATTTATATGATTTTGATTCATGATGACCTTAACTTATTTAACTTCTAAAAGAGATCAAGGTTAGATAATTGAGTATGTCATGGATATACCCAATTAGACTCCAACCTAGAAGGTTAATTAAGATAAATGAGATGTGTCTCATTATGTCTTGATTGAAGTTCTAGATTTGCTAAAAATCTCTTGGAGATTATTATTGACAAATGCCTAGAACTGTAATGTGTATCTTGTTAGGAAATGATGGGATGCCATTTCTACAACCCATACGAGAACAAAGTTTTTATTGCTCGTCATGTTGAGTTATTTGGGAATAGTCTCAAATGTACAAGAAGCGAGTGGGAGTCTCACTCTTCTAAAAGCGAGTGAGAGTAATGTAGGTCTTGAATTAATTCAAGAAGAAGATACATAAACCTTCTAAAAACGCACTAGCGAATGTCATATTAAGACTAAACATAAAAATGTTAAACCTTAGAATGATGTTACTCACATTCATAGATCCGCAAGGATACCTCATGATATGTTTCCATATCAATGGTGAGGATTATGAGTTAGAGGATCAATTGTGAACCTGTTAACCATAGGAGATGCATTATTAGATCTTGTATTTAATGAATGACTCAAAGACTATGAATGAAGAGATGTTGTCCTAAAGGAGATAATCATATTCTTGGAATTTGTTTTATCTTTGACCTATCGGTTTGATGATGAGGTTTAAATGAGTTTCCTTTTAGAGAAGACTCATAAGGACAATATTATATACATATTTACTATGCGTCAAATGACATAAGTGTTTATTCATATTTAAGTAATTGATTATGATTAAAACTTCCTCATTTACGAACTTTAAATATATAAAGATGATTTGATTGTCATACTTGTTTTCTTGGAAAGAAATATGACAAGTTGGATTACAAGAACTCTTGTTGATTGATTACCTTGCGAGGACGATATGTAATCAAATAAAGTTTTGTGAATCCAATATAATCTTTAGAAAGTATACAAAAATGCTAGTATCCAAGTATGGATTAAAAGCACGCATCTAATGAGCATAATCTTAAGTTTAATTGTTAAATAAATCACTTGTTGGATTTGTTTTTTTAATTATAAGTAAGATATCTCGAGAGTACATCTCAAAGCTAGTGGGAGTAAATTTGTTTTTACTTTTCTAAAATAGATTATGTTATTCAACATAATTAGAAACAATTTATTTATCTAAGTAAGATTTTATCCCTTAAATTGAAATAAAGTTTCTTGTAAGTATTTTAGAAGATGGAACATGTAACCTTGGAATAATTTGTTTGATTCATTAAACATATGTGGTGGATTAAGTCCGAGTACAATATGAAATACCGTTGAGTGAAACTCGAATGATCTATCTCACTTGGTGAGATTGAACACATGAATGGAAACCTTAAGTCCCACTAAAGGATTCATTATGTACATCATATTGTCTATGGGATAAGTTTTATCATTTGCATGAGTGTTAAATGATTTGACAACATTGAAATCTAATTGAAAGATATTAGAAGGAAAATCTAATTGAAAGATATTAGAAGGAAAATATAATTGAAAGATATTAGAAGGAACATTCTGTTTAATGTTTAAATTAGGAATTCATTCCTAGAATTAGTAATGAAGATACTATAGATATACATTGTGATAATCATAGTAAGATCTTTATGATTAACAAACCTTGGGTTTGTGTGATACCCAAACATTACTAAAGAAGTGTTCAGAATTTACGGTGGTTAGCATAGTGTTGTTTGTATACACTAGTGCTTGTTTTAATTGAGATGATAATCTTTGTAGAAGCAAGTTTTCAGTTTATATGATAACATTATTGGCTACATATGTTTGGTTTAAAAACATAGTTGCGTAATACTGTATTAAAAGAATAAGAATACTTTACAGTTTAAAAACTATTGAGATGACTGTTGGCGTTAGGATGTTGTATGTATACATCTTATGGAAAGTAACATGACTAGACTCATATAAGTAATAAGTGAGTGCACACTTACAAAATAACAAGCATTATGATTATTCAAAGTACTTCACTATTTATAATTTTTTGAAATAAGTATTCTCAAAGTCCTACAAGATCATGACCTAGTTGATATGTTTATGAAATCTATGCCTTACCACTAATTGTAATTGTTGTGAATAAGACATTAGTATTTGACTAGGATTATCATGCACTGATCTTATTTGGTATTTGGATAATGGAACTGTAAGCAGTTGTATTAAACAATGAATTGATATACGTGGCATGATCGTTTTCATTTATACTACTGTGTTTTATATTTGCATGTTTAAATCCTTGAATAAAGTTATTTATTCTAAAACTACGTCTATTACCAGTTAACGATATGGGGATATTGTTAAGACAAGGTAAATGTGAGTGACTGGTTGTATTCTGGAGAATACGTAAAGATGATTCTGTCAGCTTTGCATGTTATTCAATGAGGTTGAATATTGGATACCCCACCTGTGATAATCACTTTATGGATCGGCGTCATTGAGTGCATTACACACATGGTGAAAGTTTTGTTTATCCTTAGACTTGAGATGCAAGCAGGTTTTGCATGTATGGATATCATTTCTTGATTATTAGCCTACCACTAGTCTGTCAAAAGGTAGTTATAAGGGCTGTTTTCAAAAGTGTTTTGAAGTACATGACGAACACTTGTAGTCAAGATAGAATTTTTTCCTCCACTTGAGTGGGAGTTAGATACTTACTGGGCCCCTCGTTGGTTTGATCAGATATGTGCTTGGCCGAGCCCAAAGTGTAGTTAAGATGATTCTTTTTACATTGGTGATCTGAATCAATACAGATGCCAGAAATAGAATTGCTATATTATGGAATGACTGTTGATCCATATCCATATTTAACATTGTATCTGAAACAAAAGGGATAAAACTAACTGAATCCATATAAGGCTGAGTTGTTTTTCCAAAAACTGCAAAGTCAGGTAATTCTGGGAGCATTGATGATATTGCTAGAATATTCGTCAATGTTAGTATGTTATATAATATGAATGAGACATTCACAAGTGGGAGCTGTTGGGTTTGTGCTCATGTCATACGAATTTTTATACGGCTAGAAATACGTGAGCCTACGGGGTCACACACGTTATACATTTAGGTATCACTTTATTAATGTGAATAATAATATAAGTGTATATTTATTATTTATATTAATATATGATTTGACGAATGAACACTAACAGTCCTTAATTAGTTAATTAATTGTAACTAACTAATAAGACTTTTTAATTAATGGGTAATTAAATGTAATTAATCAAAAATAATTAGAAAAGTTAAAAAGTCAACCCCAATGGGGTCTTGGACTTAGTTCGACCGGTTAGGAGGCCCAATGGGGGTTTGATTGGGTTTTGAGCTATCTTTTCCTACAAGATATCTATTTTAGGTAAACCCTAAATACATCCCTATATAAGGAGGATCCTAGAGCTCATTATTCTCATCCATTGTTTTCTTTTCTCTTGGTTCGATCAACACACACAAACCTTTAGGGTTTTTGTGTTTTGATTTTCTTGGTGTTTACATATTTGCTGGTCAATAACTAGCATTCAGGTGATACTGCTAGACATGTAGTGTATGAACTTCGTGGATGTTACTTTCTTTTAGTAACTAGAAGTAGTTTTCGGTAGAGCACGTTTATTACACACGTACGTGTACTTCAAGATCCTCATTCTTCATTAGCTTGGCTGGTAATGGTATGTTTCCTTATTTATGTTTTATATGTTAATTATTTGCACTATATGAACAAGATTCGTTGCGTAGCTCGTAGAATATTAAGTGTAATATTATTGTTATTACTACTAGTTACTGCTATTGCTTACTACTATTGCTACTTTTGTCAAACACACCATTAGTAATCGCAAAGTTGATAATATTAGGGCTGAGCAAAACCAACCAAACCGAACCGACAAACCGAGTCGATCCGAACCGACCATTTTTGGTTCGATTTTTGGTTTTGTATATTTATGGTTTTTGGTAGGGTTGTAAACAAACCGGACGAACACGGACGAAGCCTTGTTCATGTCCGTTCATTTAATTTTAGCCGAGGCTAACATGCATACGAACATAACAACCATAATTAGGACGGAATGTGTCCCCCGATCCAAGCCACAAAGCATATCTCACAAAAATGAGTAGGAATGTTACCCCCGATCCAAAGCACTCAACATTGGGTAGGAAGGTTACCCCCGATCCAAAGCACACAACATTTAGTACATAAAAAATAACATATAATAGCTTACATAAAAGTTTATTGTCAAGAGAGTAAACCACATAATCACATCCAATTAAAAATTTCAAAAACATATTTTCGCATCATTCACATCACCAGGAAAACATGGTAAAATGGGAATATGAACTTACGCTACTGCTAGTACTTGACAGAATACGTATGCAAACAATCTAAACACAACACAAACAAAAGTTAACACTCAGTTAGGCTAATTGCCCATACCAATGTACAATTATATGATGGACTTTTATAAAATTACCTAAGTTGAAATAATTTAAACTTCTCCCCATATTCTTTTCATAACCTATATAACCTTAACCATTAACTTCTAATTTCACAGTTTTCTGGCTGATTTTATAGGTTACTTTTATGACGCAAAATATAATATTATAAAACACTAATTGATAGTTCTCCTTACATTCCTGCTCCCCACAATGAGTTGTGAGCTACTGTGGATTTTTTAGGAATAAAATAATATTAAGTGAAACTATTTTATAAACAATTCATCATTACAATAAAAGACTCTTAAAAGTTTTTGAAAAACGGTTATAGTTTAGGTTTTGAAAACGACCTAGTTCTCTATAACCAGTGCTCTGATACCACTCTGTAACACCCCCAAAATCACAACAACGCAGCGGAATACCACTTGGGGTGCTACTTCATAGCATAAAGTACAAGTTACAGAAAACGACTCTAAGTGAGACGTTTTGAAAAGTCAACCATTCAATAATTTTTATAAAATATCAGAGTTACAACAGGTCCCACTTGTAATGTATTAGAAAACATTGTCAAAACGTTTATTTAATGGTACTCAAATTGTAAAGCCTTCAAAAATATATTTGTATCCGCGCGACTCGAATGCTCCCAATGCTCAGCTAGCAATATAATAACCTGAGAAAATACATGCAAAAACGTCAACAATAATGTTGGTGAATTCATAGGTTTAAGTAAAAGCAGTATTGAAATAATTCAAGAAATATTTCAGTAAGAAAGAAGCGTTACAATATTTTCAAAGTATTATTTCTGAAATCCAAGTAGTGATTCAATAGATCAAGAAATGTTAATGTAATCAAACAGTTTAGTGGACCACAAGATGTAGGTAACGGCAGACTATGTACGTATTCCATAGTCCAAAACATGTATTATTGCACTAAGCTCATGACATCGAAGCCGTGTTCGTAATTCTTAGGGAATTGCACCCGTGTTCGTAATTATAAGGGAATTGCACCCGTATTCGTGGCTCTTAAGCAATAGCATTCAGGCAATAATCTGGATAGCATACAATTGAATAACACTTGTGTCCAATGTAAAACAAGTAATGTGTTCAAAACTCTCAGTTTTCATATATAAGAATTCAGTGATCTCAAATCATGTAGTAAGCAAATCAAGCTTTAGTAAATTCATGAGTAAACAACCATGTATTAAAAGTCATGTAACGCTTAAGTAGTAGAAATCAATAAGTTGGCTTAGTAAAACGAGCATGTATTCTCACCCCGAAAACAGTTTATGGAAACCATTAGAAAAGAAAAGATGGGGTTATGAACTCACCTTAAGCAGAAGTATCGGATAAGAGAATCACAACGAGTGAACAACGATGACAACAATGCGAACATCATGATCAACAATGAAGAAACGAAGTCGAGAGATCCGAACCGCGACCTAAAATAATGGTGCGCGTATAAGAATATATTTATAAGAAAAATGCATAAAATGCATAAGTATGTAAAATGTATATATTCCGACATATAATGAAATTTATATCGTAGAATCCATGAGTGTGCCAACTTACTTATTTATACCTACTTAAAATGATCCGCCTTATGCTTAACTCTATTTTAACCCATTCCTACCAATATGTAATTATTAATGAAAATTACCCATTTTGACCCATTTTAAAGATTAAGACATCTAGATGCGAACCAAAGTGAAAGACTCACTTATTAGTTGTAATTTCAGCTTTAGTTAATATATTTTACGCCTAATCATTTGCTAAAACACTAATTGATTAATCTTAAAAATTTCGCCGTGTTGACTTTTTATTATATATATCTCCTTAAATCTGACCCGTCCAAAACGACCAGCTAAATCATATTTTCGCGACTCAGACTCTAAAGCATTTTGATGTAAAACGACGTTCCGGACAACTTTTCAGTTTTAGCCGTGACCCGAAACCTAACGGAAAATGACCAAAATACCCCTGCAAATTTCTGCAGAAAGTATTTATAAAAACGCAGATTTGGATTTGAGTTTTTGACCCGTCATAAGGCGTTTTTAAGCTTAGATCGCCTCGAGGAAAGGTAAAACGGCATTTTAAACAACTTTTTAGTTTACCCGAGACCCAAAAATCGACAGAAATGAACGAAAACGCCTTTAGTTCAGGTCTGATGCAGTTTTATAAAAATAAAAAACGCAGATTTTGCCCTAGCTTTTAGACTCGTTATTACTCATTTTTAGACTCGGATATCCTCGCGGGGAAGTAAAACGGCTTTCCGAACAACTTTTATGTTTCGGCCGAAGGCCGAAACGGACCCGAAAGTGACGAAAATACCCTTTTAAAAATATGACAGCAATTGTTATTTTCGAAAAGCTGAATTTTTAGTAAAAATTTTCTAAATTTGAATTGGCCGTAAAAACTTCATTTTTAGGAGATACGGGGCGATCCATATATCGAGTCGAACCTACGGACATGCTCTTTTATATTTTCTAGCCTATAATTAGATTACACATTTTTACAGTACCTGAAACCCGCTGCATAAATTCTGCAATAACCGACCGGCTCCAAAATTCTACCAAACGCCATTTTCACCATATCACAACATCACAATATGCCTAATATAACCTATCTCTAACATCTAATCCACTTTCAATTATCCATATTCACCCAAAACTTAATCTAGCACATGATCTAATGGATTCCATAACATGCAAATCAAAATAAAGTATAATCATACAAAGATAACATGGAAAAAGTTTATAAATACTCACAATAGCTAGTAGATGCAAGAAAAATATTCAACACAAAATCCTTTCTTGTTCCTTGTGTTAGCCGAAACCCAAACACCACCAATTTAACAAAACCCTTGATTTTAAACAACCCCAAATCTTGTAAAAACACTAGTCTTCAACCC
>BQNB010110458.1:0-22552 GCA_026074375.1 Tanacetum coccineum | reverse complement strand
TCAAGAAAAACAAGGGAGTTGATCTCGAATGTGTAAAATGTCATATGCTTAAAATTGAGAATGAAAAACTAAAAGAGGAAGTCACTAGATTAAATAAAGTTGAAAAGAGTACACAATGTCTAAATGAAATGTTAAGTAATCAAAAACCCTCTGGTGAAAAATTGGGTTTAAGATTTAATTCATTTGAAGCATCATCTAGTGGAACTAAAGAAATAAAATTTATGAAAGCTCGGAAAAATGCGTCTTCTGATGGAGGTCCCATAAATATGGGCGGCCCCCAAAGTGTTCAGGCGGCCCAGAAAACAATTATGGGACTGCCACCAGTTGGTACACCTGGATCTGAGAAAAGTATGTCTTTTCAAAAATCTATTTTAGGTCCTAGACCAAAACACATAATAATAAACAACGACAAAGTTCCCGTTTCTAGTGATAATGAAGTCAAATAATTTTATAAGCAATTATCAAAACTCGAAGTTGGTTTTCTAAAACCTAATTTTTGATCAAAAACTCTACCACCTAGAAGAGTCATAAATAATTATCCTCGTCCTAAGACACCACAACCAAAAAGAAACATTGGTCGACAAAATCAACCACGTGGCTTTCCCGTAACTTGGAATAACTTCCCACGTTAAAGTTACATGCCATGGGAAATGTGTCTTCCATTTTCACATCCCAACCAATTGCATCAAATGAAAAGGATGTTTAGCACTAACAACTTTGGACCCATGAGATATTAGGGACCAAATGTTTGAGGTGTTGCCTTATATAAATAGATATGCCTTGGAGTCGACTTGGAACCTAATGAGTGGATAAATGTAGAATACTAGTAATCTTATGATCCAACCAAGAACAAGAGTGAGATGTGGGTTGTGATGTTAGAGAGAGATTGGATGGAAAATGGATGAATTGTATAAAATGAAATGTGGTAAAATGGAACAACCAACCCCTCTCCAAGGCTAGGAGAGGGTTTATATAGTACCTAAAGGCCGGCCATGGGCTAGGATGGGCCTCCCATGGGCCTTGGGCCGGACTAGATTACTAATCTAATCATTACATAAACTACGAGCTAAGACTGTTACAACTTGGAAGTGACCGACACTTTTTGTGTTTCCAACAATCTCCCCCTAAGGGAGGTCACTCCAATTTACAAAACTTTAAACCTAGCATACTATGCTTCATCTTTAGTCTTTAGCTCGTACTCTTGACTTTCTCTTGTGAATATGTTGTAGTGATCATTGACTTTAGGATTGAGCTTGTTCCTTGAACTTGTATTTGACATTGTGATCTTGAGCATCTTGAGATCATCAACCAAGCACAATCTCTTTGCCATCTTGTAACTTTGCCATTTTGTGAACTTGCGACTTCTGGACCGACATGCTCATACCTTTCTTGATTTGTTGATTTGGAAAGCTTTAATGTTGCATCTTTCTTGAAATTCTTTAACTTTAACACTTCGTCACTTCGAGAAAGACGTTCGGTATCAGAGTGACGGAAACTTCTTTGAAATTCTTTGACTTTAATACTTCGTCACTTCAAGAAAGACGTACGGTATCAGAGTAGCGGAAGTCTTGAAACATGTACTTGAGCTTTCATGATGTCTTTATGTTTTGTCGGTCGGGTATGAGCATGTGGCTATGGATCTTGTGAGCCAGCTGGAATCAGGGACCTCCACCACCATCTTTAAATAGCCTGCATAAAACAGTTAGCAATAAAGCGGGGGGACGAATATGGCTTTGTCATTCGCCCAGGTTTGGTTGGAGTAACCTTCAGATCCGTGAGGATCGACCTGTGATCAGATAGATTCAATTTAAGAAGAATCTTCTTGACAGGATTTCCAGCTGTAGTATTGAATCTTTCTAACACATAAGTATTAGATTCATCGTACTCAGCATGTTCTCATTATCGGAACGTCTCAAAGCAGACAGCACGATAAGAGTGAACCAGTGAGTTACTATCTCACCGATTGATATAGAAAATTGATTTGAAAATCAATCGGTGTATCACTTACAAAATTGTTTTTGTGACACACCGAGAGTGTTAATCATTTCAAAAATTCATTAACAACCGTTGATCCATTTCCTGGAACAAGTTTGATTCTTATAGAATCGCACCATCGTTTCTTTCCAGTTGTCACAAGTTTGATTCATAAAGAATCACTACTGATAGCGAATACGTACAAGCGCCAAAAAGGCAGTTCAACGAGCACTATGGATGAAAACACGCTCCTCATCATCGACTACAACATCCACTCGATGAAGCGTTCCCATCATGTGTTGTTACCAAAAGGTACGATTGACCTATAGCAAAAATCCGGCGCAACATTCTCATACCAAAAACATTTAATTCGTCAACCAACTTTTCTTCGTGATAATGTCCAGAAAGGACATATCTCAAGTGAAAAAGTGCCGTCTATCGACAACCTCGCCGACATTCTTACTAAACCCCTTAAACGTGAATCGTTTAACTATCTACGTATTGGTTTAGGAATGATGAAACATATTCCATAAATCATATTAGTCCACTTCTCCTTCTTCTGTCTCAATTCTAGTCCGTGTTCCATTCCTGTCGTGACAATTTTAAATACTTCATTCCGAAGTACATAAGCAATTTTAATTCGCGAAATGCAAATTATGATGTCACCTTCTTTGTAAAATTTTCATCAGAAACTGAGTCCAAAACCCTTTCTAAGGGCGGTTCTCATACCATAGGCAGACCCCTAATATATTTGGGACCGCCAGGCATTATGGGACCGCCATCAGCAGACTCCCATCTTTTACACTTAACTAAAAATTTTCAATTCATAAAACCAAACATACCCCTTCCACTCTGCAAGTGACGAACACAAACACAACCACTCAAAAACTCAAAATCACCCATTAAAACACAAATTAAAGATAAAATCAACACCTACAATCATTCACAACATCTTAAAGATCATCAATTGTAAGTTATTTCATCCATTTTCTTTCAATTTAAGTCTAGGGTTCATGATGAACACCAAAAATGAAAATTGTGGATTTTCCATTTTTCTTTCAATTTTGTAGCATTATGAAACTACAGAGAATACAATGTATAACTAATATGCTTCCCGTAGACATAGGATTTGCATACATTGGTGAGATTGTCTAAAAATTGATTTTGAACCAAAACCCCAATTTCATTTTCAAATCACTCACGTTAGGAACAAAATAAAATTGTTGTTATGCATTGTCAATACAATCTAAAAACGTTTTCAAACACATGCATAATGATCTCATGAACAAATTTCGAGATACATAATTCATATGTATTTTTCGACTTGTTGGGTTGAGCAAAATCAAATTAAGGAGCGTTTGGGTTAACTCTTAGGATTTTATTTTTAGGTCGAGTTAATCGTTACTCCACATTTGTTGCATATAGGCACACACTAGACACAAGCTTAAAACTTCAATACAAGTATAAGAAATTAAAATATGATTTTATTTGTGTCATTTTAGGTAACAATGCCTCGAGTTACCAGACTTGATCATCAAAAGACGCGAAACTACATTCCTCATCGATATCAAAATGAATTTAATCAACCTTAACTAAAAACTAAATGTGTAACCAAAGGCCAAAACCTTGAAAACGGATACTTTCATGAGGGAAGGGTTGTGAGTCAAAATTTCGAAAATATGAGTCCATATTCCGTAGCCCAAGTTTGAGTCAATCGGTTTTTTGATTTGTTTGTTAAACATTAACGAACAAATTGTACCTCATTTGGTTCTTGAGTTCTATAGTCAACTCACTTTTACCTTTAATTTTAAAGGTGACTTTGTTGTCAACTTTGTCATTCAAAACAAGTCATTCTCTCTCACTCTTGAGAAATTCGGTCATATTATAAAAATCCCCTTCAAAGGTAAAGCCTCTCACACGACATGTGGAACACTCGACCCACTTGTCAATAATTGTTTCGAGTAAAAGGTTCGTATATAATACCACTCCTCCCTCTCTAGGTGGTCACAATTCTTTTATTCAAATTCATCGACAAGGTCAAGCAAACCGTACCAAAAATATAAAACCAATATCAGTATGTGATATCAAAATCCTAACCCGAGAGATTCATACTCATAAGTAACCCATGGGGTGACATTATTTTCGTGAAAACGTCATTTGTCTAGGAGGACAAAGGGATCATTGTCTCCCGCTTGTCCCTTTTTCACATGCTTTAGTTGCATGAAGACCCTCTACTCCTTACA
Organism: Tanacetum coccineum; assembly: GCA_026074375.1. Taxonomy (NCBI): domain Eukaryota; kingdom Viridiplantae; phylum Streptophyta; class Magnoliopsida; order Asterales; family Asteraceae; genus Tanacetum; species Tanacetum coccineum. Next base: position 18,335 of record BQNB010110458.1, on the reverse strand, counting down.
ATCTAGCCAATTTTCATTCTCAAAAGAATGGAAAAGACCTCAAAACAGACCAAAGGAACTTTTACGTTATGGAATGCCTTTGACCAATATTGTTCAAGCATATTATGGTTCCCATGGTCACAACCCCCGATAAAAAGACGGAAACTCAGAAAGCAATATAATGATCAATCATCAACACAAGATACAAAAAAAAAAACTACATTGCATAAACTCCAAGTGCTATGTAGACCATCACCTCGAACAACTCGGCTGAATGTCCCCAATTCACAACTAAAATTCCACATCTCTTCCAATTATTCAACTGCCCACACAGGGGACCATATTCCAAACTTAATCCAAACTACCAAAGCCTAAATCAAAACACAAGCAAGCAAGGAACTTCCTTCACACGAAATTTCACTCGGGAACTTCTAAGACCAGCTATCACAATCAACCAAACTATTTCTTTCTTTTACTTCACTAAAAATGAAAACTCGAAAATGTCAACAATAATGGTTGGTGAGCTCGTAGGTTTAACCTTAAAACCCAAAAGTTGTGCCCAATATTTTCAACATGGACAATAGATGCTATAGTGACATTGATATATTCAAACAATCCAGACATAGCCTCCCCTTCTAGTCAATCACCATAAGACACTTTACGCACCTAAAGGGCCTACCAGCTAGAGCACTAATATTAGGGCAGGACCTCACACAATAACTTGGTAGGCTACCCCTCCGCTCCAATAATCATACAAATCTAAGGTAGGCTTACCAATCTGATCCGAATCTCACAACCCTGGGTAGGCGACCCATACCGATCCAAACAATACAATGCATAAATATTCCGATAGCAGTCAAAAGCCATATCTTGTCCCAAAACAAAATCACATTTCCGCACAGAGATCAATTCAAAACATGTTTCAAACACATTTGAGATATCATTCCCCCAATGTAAAAACAGAAAAAAATTGGGGCATACGAGAACTCACCTTAAGCAAGTCAATCTCAATCACGACAAGCAAAATGCAAGAACGCCCGCACACGAGGCAAAAAAATAAAGAAATTAAACCAGTCCATTAATTTCCCCCATTTAATCATCCAATTCTAAAACAATCTTCCACAGTTGATGCATAGAGTTTAGACGCGTTGTACAATTACCCAAAATAATTAGGTGTGTGATAGTTGATGACATATTCAACAATCATATCAATCTCATTCCCCGATAATACAAACTTAAACTATTTAGAAGAAATAGATAAGTAATATAAATTAAATGTTTTAATTTAATAATTTAAATTATATTTCGACAAGTCCATTCGGTTAAACCTTTATGTCACTTCAAAATAAATCCATGAAATACGGTTAAAAATGAAACGTTACTCATAATAATAACATTTGAGAAGATTTCTGAGAAAAAATTATATTTTTCGTCTTTTAGTGAATTTATTAAATATATAAAATAATAAAATAATATTTTATTATTTAAAAATCAAAAATCATGTTTTTAGTAAAATTTCTAAGTATAAACTTTTTACATACGAGAAATTTCGACATAACCCGTACGCTCAAACAACGTTTTCCAAGGTTTCAAACTTATTTCAACACTTTTCATTAAATTCGAACAACTTTGTGACAAAATTCCAAATTCTCAATCTTTAACGTTTACTAAAACGTTTTTCCCAAAATACCATTCAATATCACGTCGTAAATACATTTCCACTTTCAAAAGTCCGACAAAACTCTCACAACGACTAAATATCGCTTATTGGGCTTTTTTTTTTACTACGCCCAACAAGGGTCCATTAAGACATTTATAAGTCTAAAATATGATCCAAATCCAAAATCAAGGTCCATTTACATATATAAGCATATACTTATAAGTAAATATAATCCGAACCACAATAATCCCTCCCATTAAGCCGCGGCTTAAATAACTTATTGGGCCGTGAGTCCAATAGCTTTAAAAATCGTAAATTAACTGAAAATAAGCTCATAAGTCGACGTATCGCATTAGGTTACTACAAAAGCCTCAAAATCGTCCATAACATAACATACCCATACCCACAAAAAATAATCAAAATCACTTTCCTAGTAATTTTGGGAAGTGGTTCGTGGCATATAAGCCCAAAATAAGCCAAGAAATAGCTTAAAAATAAGCCCGAATAAGCTATACAAGCTACTATCAAAAATAAGCATTCTAGCATCATATATTATTCAACCATCACGACCACGACATCAAAACTACAAAAACCCCTCTTTTCCTTTTTATTCTACACGAACCAAACATACCCTTTTTCTTTCGTTTCGTTTTCAAAAATCGATTTTCACAACGATCAACTTGTACAACTAACATCTATGCATCAAAATAAACCCAAAAGGACAAACGAAATTTAAATTTGAAAACTTACAAGAAAATCTTCAAAAATGTATATTTTGACACGAACCGGACAACCCAAACGTTGTTTAAATGAACACCCAAACACTCGTATCAACCCGGAATATCACGTTTCTTGATCAGAAGTTTTGAAAATTTATGGTGGATTAAATGGTTTAGTATATGTGTGTGTTGTAGGTGGCGGACAAAACACAAAGAGAGAAAAGGAGAGAATATTTTGATTTTGAAAATGAACTGTGTGAGAACTGCTTAGATGTTAAGCATATATGTGTACCATAATAGACAAACGAGCTAAAATTAAGCCTCCTTGTCTCATCCCTTGACCATTTGACCGGCCATGGTATCCCATGGGGTCTCGGGCCTTTCTTTTCATGTCGAAACCACTTAAAAGCTCGTAAAACTCAACCGTAACATTTACCCCAAAGTTAAAAAGCATTTTTATTCACCTTAAAAATACTTTTCCATTAACTTAGAGTATTCACTTGCCATATTTACACTTTAAACCCTTCAAAATTCAATTTGGACATTAACGGACGTGTCAGACTCGTTTTTTGGCATTTCTCAAAATTCACGGGTCAAACCACCCGGAATACACATAACACAATAATACCTTTCAAAAAGGATTATTAATCACAATAAACCTCAAATCATCACATATCTCATAAAATCACCACCGTCAACACGGTACAAAATCTAAATAAACTAACAAAAGTCAAATAGTCAAAGGACTATTAATGAAATATTCAGAACACAAAAAGGGCAAAGGTTACATTCTACCCCCCTTAAAAGAATTTCGTCCCCGAAATTCAACTACTAACATCACTAAACAAATGCGGATACTTCAATTTCATCTGATCTTCACGTTCCCACGTGAATTCAGGACCACGTTTCGAATTCCACCGAACCTTGACGATGGCAATCCTACTACGCTTCAACTTCTTAAACTCTCTTTCCAAAATTTCTACAGGCTCTTCCACAAAATTTAACTTAGCATCAACTTGGATCTCATCCAAAGGCACTTTTAGTGTTGGATCAGCCAAACACTTCTTAAGGTTCGACACGTGGAACGTGTCATGAACACCATTCAACTCCTCAGGCAAATCTAACCGATAGGCCACAGGGCCTACTTTCTCAATAATCTCAAATGGTCCAACAAACCTAGGTGCTAACTTCCCTTTCTTCCCAAAGCGTACCACACCTTTCCAAGGCGACACTTTGAGCAAGACATAGTCACCTACACTAAATTCTAGAGGCTTCCTCCTCTTATCGGCATAACTTTTCTGACGATCACGTGCAGCCTTAAGTCTATCCTTAATCTGCGAGATCTTCTCAGTAGTCTCTTGCACTAACTCAGGTCCTATCAACTGACCTTCTCCAACCTCAGCCCACAAAATCAGGGAACGACACTTCCTACCATACAATGCCTCAAACGGCGCACATCTCACACTAGAATGATAACTATTGTTATACGAAAACTCAACCAAAGGAAGATGAACATCCCAACTTCCTCCTTCATCCTCCAAAGTCCAGACGCAAGCTCTAAAGCCATGGTCTTTCCAAAGTCTAATAGTACGCTCACTCTGACCATGCGTCTGAGTGATAAAACCGTTACTCATGTCCAAATAGTTCCTAATGCCTCTTGCTTGTCTGCCAACACCATGATGTGAAACGACCATACACATCGATATAAATCGAGATCGGCATACCAGGTCTAGCAACTATCACAATCGAAAAATACAATCTAGCCTAATCTATCCATCTTATAACCTCACGCATCAGGTAGAAAAATAAGCAACTTACGTCAAATCGTAATCTAAAACACAATGACCGAGAATGTTGTCAAGCCCCACTACTAGTCCTAGGCAACTTAAGTCACACAAACCAGATAGCTAATCCTGTCCCATTTCATAACGGAATCTCAGGTTTCTAGAGCAACCCAGATGGCCTTTGATGCTCAGCCTTAACCTTTAAACAAGTCAAACACTTACTAACATACTCAACTATGTCCTTTTTCATTCTAGACCACCCCTATCTCTCAAATCGTAATACATCTTATTAGCTCCTGGGTATACATAGTACTTCGACTTATGGGCTTCATCCATTATCAGGGTTCTGACCTCACCCTTCAAAGGCACCCATATTCGATCCAGGTAGTACAAAGTCCCATCACTTCTTTGTTCTATCATCTCATCCAAACCTTTGCAATCTTGCAGACTGCATAAATTTCATCCACAGACGTCACTCCTTCTGAGCCGCCATTATCCTATCCCTAATACTTAACTGAAGGGTCATATTTATAGCTCTAACTCTCTTAGGCTTTACAATATCCTTCCTACTTTAGGGCATCAGCCACCACCATTCGCCTTACCAACGATGGTATCGAATTTTTACAGACATAATCACTAAACAACTCTATCCAGCGACGCTGTCGCATATTCAACTCTTTTTTACTAAAGATATGCTGAAGACTCTTATGATCCGTATAGATAACACTCTTTGTCCCATACAGATAATGTTTCCAGATCTTAAGTGCAAACACGACGCAACCTTAACTCCAATCATGGGTAATATAATTCTTCTCATGAATTTTCAACTGCCTAGATGCATAGGCTATCACTTTACCTCTTTGCATTAACACACAGCCTAGTCCTATCCCGGACACATCACAATATACCACAAAGTCTTCCGGTCTATCGGGGAGAGCTAGAACAGGCGCATTACACAACTTATCCTTCAAGGTTTGAAATGCCAATTCATGTTCCTCACCCCAATCGAAAGTCTTACTTCTAGATCATGATAGTAAGAGACTAGCTATCTTAAAAGACTTTAGCTATCGTTAGAAAATTCTCAATGAACCCAACGAATAATACTTAACCTATCCTAAAAATTAACAACCTTAGTCGAAGTTTCTAGGGCTTTCCATTCTTAACACTTCATCGTACAAGGGTCTACAGAATCCTATTTTCATTTATCACAGCCCAAGAAACAGCACATCCTTAGCTAGAATTCACACTTAGAAAACTTAGCATACAGTTTCTCTTTCTTGAGTAGTCCCAAGACTAACCTTAAGTGTTCTACATGCTCCTCTCGAGTCTTAGAGTAGATTAAGATATCGTCTATAAACACTATCATAAACTTATCAAGACAAGGCCTACAAACCCTATTCATCAAATCCATAAATACCGCTGGTGCGTTAGTCAGACCAAAGGGCATTATTGTGAACTCGAAATGTCTATAACGAGTTCTAAACGCAGTCTTTGGAATGTCATCCTCATGCACTCTCAACTGATGGTATCCAGACCTAAGATCTATCTTTGAGAAAAACTGCGACCCTTGTAGTTGATGAAATAAATCATCAATCCTAGGAAGCGGATAACGATTCTTAACAGTCAACTTGTTTAATTCTCTATAGTCAATGCACATCCTAAAAGAACCATCCTTTTTCTTAACAAACAACACCGTCACTCCCCAATGCGACGAACTTGGTCAAATGAAACCTTTGTCTTAGAGTTCATTGAGTTGTCCCAACAACTCCTCTAATTCAAAAGGTGCCAAATGATAAGGAGACTTTGCTACCGGCGTTGCTCCAGGGGTTAACTCAATCCGGAACTCAATTTCCCGGAGAGGTGGTAATCCAGATAAATCATCCGGAAACACTTAGGGAAAATCTCTAACCACAACGATCTCTTCTTGTTTCTTATCACTAGCCTTAACACTCATCAAAAGTTTTGCTTTCTCTTCCGGTCTCTCCTAATACTCTAAGCACCTTGCCCTCCGGTAGTGGTATCCTCACTACCTTCTCATGACAAATTATTCCAGCCTTATAATTAGACAACCAGTCCATACCTATAATCACATCAAAACTCCTGTGCCCAAAAGGTATCAAATCGATGTCAAAGACATGACCCTCGATTTCTAGTTTGCAACCCTTAATAAGCTTATCAATCTACTAACTACTGCCCGCTACTATCTCAATCTCAGAATTAAAACATAATTTGCTAGTTTCATGCCTAACCTAGGTATAAAAGTAGTAGAAACAAAACTATAGTCTGCACCAGAGTCAAATAAGGTAGTGGCAAAATAATGTTCAAAAGTAAACGTAACCTGTCACAATGTTCGGAATTTCTTTGGTGAGCTTCCTCTGCTCCCAACATTAATGCCCTACCCCTAGCTTGGTTCCTTTGGTTTCCACGACCCTGGCCACCGTTATTAGCAGCAACTTGGTTTGGGAGCGATTTTCTTCCGTCCGTTGTCCTTTCAATCTAGGACAAGTTGACTGACATGGTCCGGTACAAACCAACACTCTAACAGCCCTAACAGTTGGTTTTCTAGCATTGAGACAGGATTCACTTTCCTCGACTAACCGCCTCTATAAAATCCTTTGCCAAATGACCCGGCGTTTACATTGAAGCATGTGCGACAAGACCTCCGGGTGCATGGTAGAGTTGCAGGTGGTACACTTGGCAAGTACCCGTATTCTCTCTTCCACAGGGTTTTGCGGTAGTAAGCAAAGCATTCCCAGTCCTAGTCCTCTTATTATTATCCCTACCATTCTTATCCTTTCTAGTTTCCCCCACATTTCCTCTTTTCTCAACCTTCTTAATTGATCCATTTCTCACAGCCTCATTGGTCAGTGCACCAGAAATATGCACTGCCTTATGCATAGTCTTTGGCTTTGTTGCTGCCACCATCCCAAACGATCTATTAAGCAAGGCCATAAAATACCTCTCAATCATCCTACTTTCTGAAGTTACCAAAATGGAACTAACCTAGCCAATTCATGAAACCTATCAGTATACGCAGCATGGCCAGCCCTACCATGGCGTGAATTCCACAACTCAATTCCAACTTTTGCATCTCATTGACTTAGACAAAACTCTCTAACAATATAAACTTAGAGTCATTCCATGGACATACTAACAACAACTTCCTGCTAAAACGTATAGATCTGAGAGTTCCCACCACGTTAAAGCCTTACCCAACAGAATGAAACCAACAATTGCATTTCCACTTATTGGTCAATACTACAACCACTCATATCGTTGCACAGACTAAAGCCCTTTTTCTCACCATCGAACAGAACTCTACATCACCTTCCTTTACCATCCACATTCCTTAGGGTTACAAACAAGCTCGAACTCTCCTTAATAAACAACCTACCACTACCTCCACCCCGGTTGCCATTTACTATTACATTCCCAACGTTCTCCTGAACATTTTCATTAAACACATTACCATTTTGATTTCCAACATTTCCTTGGTTACCAACCTGAGCTAACATGGCGGGTAAGAGGTTCTGCAATTGTTGGGCAATGATTGTCGAGAAGTCGGGTGCTCCCCCATTAACTCCCTCTACATTCCTATTGACCCCCTTTACACCCCCATTAGCTTCTATCTCTTGGTTATTTCCTTGACCATTCAAATCATCAACATGCTCATCATTACCTTCCCTAGGTCTTCTACCCTTCCCACCTCTACCAACCCGTAACAAAAAGAAAACCCGTTCCCCTCCTATTATCTTCGGTCAGCAAGGCCAGCCAGTACTGTGGGTCCAGTTATAGGCCTTGGTGTCAGAACAAGGCAATTAAGTTGTACGAGGGAGTAACATAGCCTCGCTTAGGTAGTGAGAGACCTATAGTAAGACGGACAGGACTCGAATATATAAGAATAATCTTATATATATATATACAAAATATACACATAATACCACCTCAACGGTGTCGACATCGATTTGTGTGAATGCAATCATACAAAAGAGCGCGAAGTGAGTTCAGATATGCTTAATACACATACGTTGGCCACGTACACTATATTCGCTTCCTTTCCCAGTTGATAACACCCAAATTATACATGTTTTCTATGACGTTATTTGTATATATTTTATCATTTCTCGTGAACTTTCGATACTTAATAGCTTAAAATTCTTTGCAGGTTCACTTGAAGACATCCCGAGGTTAGATACATCACAATCAAATACTACACATAAAGAACAACATCATTCAGAAAAGATCAACAATCAAGCCTAAAGTACGCAAATGTTCGCCACACATACCTTCAAGTCAAAGACAGTAAATTCACATTAACTCAACAAGTACGCCGCATAATTTCCTTTGTGCGCCGCACGTCCCATCTGATGTGAAGAATTTATGAAGACTTTAATGCTACTGCATTTACACCCTAAGTACGCAGTAAAAAAATATTCTCTTTACTCGCACTTACTCAATAAACATTTAATACTTATGCATTTAATCACCAAGTGCGCCGCACAATCTTTTGTGTGCGCCGCACTTTCACCCGAATTTCAGCCTATAAATAGAGCCTCAAAATCTCTCATTTTGATATATCACAAAAACAAAAACCATCTCTCACATAAACATCCATTCTTCATCATCTCATACAAACCCTTTCTCCAAGAATAAACACCTTATCTTTTGGAGATTCAAGATCAAAGAACCAAGAACGAGGAAGAATATCATACTAGTATAAGCAATATAATGAAGTTTGCTATTGAAGCAAGTTATGTTATGAACTCCTTAGCCATGAGAGGCTAAATCTCTCATGACTACTCGATGATGTTATGATAATGAATAAGTGTTTGGTATGATCATGATCTCTTTAATCTCAAGCTTATGTTGCAATCCTATTATATCTTATCTTGTCCATCTTTGCTTATCAACTTAAATTATAAAATCATTTTGGTATAGGTCGAGAGACCCGTTATGATCTATGTAGTTTTAAAGATTTGTCTATGGTCTTTATCGTTTGTGCCGAGAAATCCACGATAATCAAATAAGCTTTGATATACTAGTAACTAGATTATTTGAGTGACACATTTAGTCTAGTTAACTAAATATAAGTCTTGAGTTAATTAAGTTAGTTTGTGAAAACGTTTTCTGACGAGAAATCCTTTTTATGAGTTAAGGTTTCATCTTCAAGGTCTTAATCATTTCCAACACTTATAAATTATTTTCAACTATCCGAGTAGTCATCTTTATTATCATTGGTAAAACAAAAAGTTATTTTCACGTTAAAGTTTATTTCTTTCTGATTATCTAAACACTACTCAAATCCCTGTGGAACGACCTGGTCTTACCTAAAAATATTATACTACATACGTGGGTTATACTTTTACCCGTGTGTTTCCCTATAATAAAATAGGTATTTTCAGTCACTATAAATTTAAAGCTTTTGAAATACATCAAAGTTTTTGGCGCCGTTGCTGGGGATTTCTAAGCTGTTCTGTAATCAACCTTAGAAAATTATTTTAACTCCCCCTCTTTTTCAAAAATCATCGTATAGTTTTCTGGCAAACTGGCCCAAACAATTTCTCTCTTGGATGCATACACGTGCTTCCAACTCTGAACTTGTTGAACCTTTACCTGAACCTGAACGTACTCTGAATTGAAGACTTCGTCGACGAAACAGAAGAGTTCCATACGATCAAAGAAATAATCCACCACAACACCCGAGAATTGTCTACCCACTAATTTTTAACATCAATTACTTCGGTCACTTTCTTGATATTCTTCGAAATTATGATCCAATGGATGATGAACCCATGTGGGCTGCCGACCGTGTTGTCGCTCCGACTCCCGGTTTTCCGAATCACGAGTCCAGAAACCGCAAACAAGTTGCCATTAAAGGTTAACCATGACCCTTGTCAAAGGAAACCAATTTGATGGTAGAACCAAAACCGATCCTCATAAACACATTCATGAATTCCTCAGAATCTGCGATATGTTTAAATACAGAGATACTAAAAATGAAGCTGTCCGCCTAATGATGTTTCCCCTATCACTCACTGGAGAAGCAAAAACATGGCTGAACGAACTCAATGAAGGAACTATTGAAACGTGGGATGAACTTCGAACTGCTTTCATTAGCCGATTCTTTCCCCCAGCTCTTTTCGACCGACTCCTCGGAGAAATCCGTGCCTTTTCTCAACATGAAAACGAATCTCTGACCGATGCTTGGCTTCGTATGAAAGAAATGCTCCGAAACTGCCATGGTCATAATCTGTCCAAAGGTAATATTATCAAAATCTTCTATCATGGTCTCAGCGAAATAACCCAAGAAGTTCTGAATGCCGCAGCTGGTGGTATTTTCCTCTATAAAACACCAAATCAAGCTTATCAGCTTCTCGAAGATAAAGTCTTACTCAAGCTCGATTGGGCTAAAAATCAAAAGACCAAAACATCTCTTAAGAAAACTGTTGCTTTCGCCGATGAAGGTAGCAGTAATACCGATACTGACAAAATTATGGCCCGAATGGATGCCATGACCATAAAAATGGATGCTCAGTACAAAGAACTCCAATCTCGTGCTAAACAACCAACACCCAATCTTGACGATGATGACATACCTATGTCCCGTGAAGAAGAAGCTAAATTCATGCAAACTTTCCGTAAGACTCGTTTTTACAATGATTACCGCGACCGAGACTCGAATCGCGATAATTGGCGTTCAAGCGGACGGAATGATTATAATCGAGACAACTACCGATCCAATACCGATGATAAACCATACGATCTTCAGAAACAATTCAACGATTTCATGAAATCTCAGCAATCAACCAATGCTTTTGTCAAAGAAACATTCATGGACCTCAAAACTCAACTCGAAACAGTAGCCAAAAATCATCAAGCTTCAATCCAGAATCTTGAAACTAAGTTCGACAGACTTGCTGACAAGCAATCTGGTCGACCTTCTGGATCTCTTCCAAGCAACACTCAACCAAACCCACGAGGTAGCAATTCTAAAGCTTACCAACCGCCGCAAGCTCGTAACGAGCATGTGAATGCCGTATTCACAAGAAGTGGTAAATCCTACAATCCACCAGAAAACCCAAATGAAGAACAAAACAAAACCAAAAACCCTATCAACTTCGATAGCGATGATGAAGACGATGAACCTACACCACAACCAAAGATTCAAACCCAGAAACCAGCCAAAGAAACTCGACATGTTCCAAAAATACCATACAAACTAAAAATACAGTATCCTCAATGTCTAAGAAAAGAAAAAATGGAAGCCCGATACGGAAAATTCCTCGACATGATCCGAGCCGTCTAAATCAATATACCTCTTGTCGACGTCTTAGCTAGAATGGCTAACTATGGAAAATTTCTCAAAGAACTCATAAGCAACAAGCATAAAATCAAACAAATTTCTGACGCTTTCCTTAGCGACGAAAGTTCAACGATGATCCAGAATAAAGTTCCGCCAAAACTTGGAGACCCCAGAAGTTTCCTTATTCCATGAAATTTCACAAACTTTCCTGAAAATGCTTTTTACCGATCTGGTCTAGCATTAACCTTATGCCATATTCTTTATATGCAAAACTATCTCTCGAAACTCTTAAACCTACCAAAATGAGCGTGAGATTAACCGACATATCATTCCAATACCCTGTTGGAATAGCTGAAAATATGCCTCCATTAAGTTGGTAAATTCCACCTTTCGTTGCCATTTTTCTTTAATTCTCGAAATAGAAAGAAGACCAGAAAGTTTCCCCTTCATCTTGGGGCGACCCTTTCTTCACATAGCTGATGTAGTTATTCGAGTTAAACAGAAACAACTCAATCTTCGAGTTGGAACTGAATGAATGATCTTCAATATCGATTCTGCAATGAAACACTCTTACTCAAACGATGATACCTGTTTTAGTATCGATGTTATCGACGAAATTTTAGAAGAAGATTTTGACGCTCTTCTAGATGAAGGAAGTAAAATCCTCCATTCCATTGAAGGAACCTTTCTCGAAGAAGAAATCTTTGCTGAATTCGATGAATTCATGGCAATGACTGCCGATGAAAACTCTGACTCTGAATCCGATACCAAAGAACTACCATTTGAGAAAATCACCATAAACATAGATTATAAAACAAATACACCCCTTGAAGAGCCTCCTACGGATCTTGAACTCAAACCTCTTCCTGATAATTTGGAATATGTATTCTTAGAAGAACCATCCTTTCTCCCTGTAATCATATCATCTCAATTATCTGCTCAAAACAAAGGCAAACTTGTATCCATCCTTAAAAAACACAAGGAAGCTTTTGCCTGGAAAACGACTAACATTCTTGGTATCTGCCCATCATTCTGCAAGCACAAGATACAACTTCTGGATGACAAGAAACCTGTTATCCAAAAACAAAGAAGGTTGAATCCAAATATGCAAGAAGTTGTTAAGAAAGAAATAGTAAAACTCTTAGATACTGGTATTATTTGTCTAATTGCCGATAGTCCTTGGGTTAGTCATATTCACTGTGTACCAAAGAAAGGAGGTATCACAGTTGTCACAAATGAAAATGATGAACTTGTCCTAACAAGAACCGTTACGGGTTGACAAGTATGCATCGATTATCGTAAACTCAATGAAGAAACCGCAAAAGATCATTTTCCTTTACCGTTTATGGATCAAATGTTAGAAAGACTCGCAGGAAATAAATATTTCTGTTTCCTCGATGGTTTTTCTGGATATTTTCAAATTCCTATCGATCCTAATGATCAAGAAAAAACAACATTCACATGTCCTTTCAGAACATATGCTTATAGGCGAATTCCTTTCGGGCTATGCAATGCCCCAGCTACATTCTAAAGGTGCATGTTAGCAATCTTTCATGACATGATTGAAGAATCCGTCGAAATATTCATGGACGATTTATCCATCTTTGGAAACTCTTTCGACAAGTGTCTAAACAATCTCGATAAAATGCTCCAGCATTGTAAAGATGCTCATCTTGTCCTTAATTGGGAAAAATGTCACTTCATGGTCAAACAAGGAATTGTGCTTGGACACAAGGTATCTAGCGCAGGACTTGAAGTCGACAAAGTAAAAATCAACATAATCTCAAAACTTTCGCCCCCTACTAACATCAAAGGATCTAGAAGCTTTCTTGAACATGCCAGTTTTTACCGAAGATTCATAAAATATTTCTCGAAAATTGCTTGACCACTAACTAAGCTGCTTGAAAAAGATACTTCATTTAAATTCGATGACGAATGTCAAAAAGCATTCGATTTATTAAAAGAGAAACTCACATGTGCTCCTGTGATCGTAAGCCCAAACTGGAATCTTCCGTTTGAACTTATGTGTGATCCAAGTGATTTCGCAGTTGGAGCTGTCTTAGGTCAAAAAGATGGTAAATTTTTTCACCTGATCTATTTCGCAAGTAAAACTCTTAATACAACTCAACAAAAATACACCGTAAGCGAAAAAGAGCTTATGGTTGTAGTTTTTGCATTCGACAAATTTAGATCCTATCTTATTCTATCAAAAACCATTGTTTACACCGATCATTCAGCTCTTAAGCATTTATTCAAAAAACAAGATGCAAAACCCCATCTCATTCGATGGATTTTACTCTTACAAGAATTTGACATAGAAATCAAGGATAGAAAAGGAACATAAAATGTTGCTGCTGACCATTTGTCTCGAATTGAAAAGGATGAGTAAAGTGATGACAGTGATGTTGATGATACTTTCCTGGAGAGACCCTTATGGAAATTAACACAAAAGATGAACCATGGTTCGCAGACTTTGCAAACTATTTGGTGGCTGAAGTTATACCGAAAGGGATGACGTATCAACAAAAGAACAAATTCTTCTCTGACCTCAAACATTACTTCTGGGAGGAAACTTACCTTTCCAAAATATGTTCTGACGGAATAATCAAACGCTGTGTATCCGGATCAGAAACCTAAACAATTTTAGATCAATGCCACTACGGACCAACCGGTGGACATTATGAACCAAACGTAACCGCTAAGAAGGTCCTAGACTCAGGTTTTTACTGGACAACAATTATTAAAGAAGCTCATACTCTAGTTCAATTTTGCGAAGCATGCCAAAAGACGGGGAATATATCGAAACGTGATGAGATACCCTTAAACAACATTCAAGTACGTGAAATTTTTGATATATGGGGTATTGATTTTATGGGACCATTCCTAAAATCACATAAGTTTGAATACATTCTTGTCGCTGTTGATTACGTATCTAAATGGTCCGAAGCTCAAGATTTACCAACAACTGATGCCCGAGTGGTTATCACCTTCCTTAAGAAACTATTTTGCCATTTCGGAATGCCCAAAGCTCTAATTAGCGACCGAGGTACTCACTTCTGCAACAAAATAATGGAAAGGACCATGAAAAGATATGGAGTTAACCACCGTTTCTCCACATCATATCATCCTCAAACCAGTGGTCAAGTTGAAAACACGAACAGAGCTCTTAAAAGAATTCTTAAAAAAACGGTTAAAGACAATCTTGCTATTTGGTCAAGAAAACTTGATGACGCTCTGTGGGCTTTTCGCACCGCTTACAAAACACCTACCGGTACCACACCCTATAAACTTATTTATGGAAAGAACCGCCACTTAACATTTTAAATTAAACACCGTGCATACTGGGCTTTGAAGAATTGCAACTCAGATCTCATCGTTGCTGGTGAAAAACGAATGTTCCAGTTACACGAATTAGACGAATTTAGACATCAAGCCTATAAAAACTCTCGTCTATACAAGGAAAGAACCAAAGTCTGGCACGGCAGAAAATTAAGAATGAGGAAAGAATTCAAACAAGGAAACAAGGTTCTGCTATTTCACTCGAAGTACAAATTTAAACAACCGAAACTCAGATCCCGTTGGCTAGGACCATACATAGTAAAATATCAATATCCATCCAGATATGTTGAACTCTATGGAAAAGATGGAAAGACGTTCATAGTCAATGGCCATCGACTTAAACTACATCATGAAGAAGATAATGACCCAAGGGAAGCAGTAACTCCCTTTTTCCTAAAAGAATGACTCCTGAAGTATGAGTCTAGCTAACGACCTCTCTTAAAAAGTAAGCGTTTCTCGGAGGCAACCGTGCTTCACTTAAGTGAGTGAGGAGTCCCCTCCTCATTTCTCTTTCGATATCATTTATTTATTTTTTTATAAAAAAAAACAACAAAAATATTTTCTTTGTGTGTTTTTGTGTGTTTACTTTTATGTAGGTAATATAGCTTAAAATTTTAGAAAATTATGAAGTATGCTCCAAGAAATAGCTTCTCGCCAGCTATAAATCTATAGCCCGGATATACCGCTTTCCCTTAATTTTCCTCTATTTATCTCTAATATCAGTTTTCACATTGAGAGCAATGTTTAACTTAAGTGTGGAGGAGAGCCAAATAGGAAAATTAATCATATCCCTCCATGTTTGCCCTATTAAAATTTTTCTAAAAAAAATCAAAATTTATATATATGCTTTCAAAAATTAAAAAATGCTCTAGTAAGGCAATCCAACTGAATTGATCTATAGCTAGTACAACCTAGTCCACTAAATTGTGAGAATTATAAGCCTCTAGAATATTTCGGGTGCCCATTTTTGGTGCCTAAGATAAATGATGCCTTTAGCTTGTTCGAGTTTAAGGAGTGAGCAATCCACCTCCATATTATCTATCCATCGTTATGGATGTGTATAATGTGTTTTGTCGCCTTTTCTGGAGCAATAGTATTGGTTGATCATTATATTTGAGAGAGCCGGTAATTTAAAAGCTCTAGAACTTGTGCTTGATCATCATTTATTAGACCGAAGCCTGATTAATCATATGATATGAATTTCGCAAGTCCCTATTCTTGCGAGTGCTCCCTTTATGCTATATGCTAAAAGTCCTAAGTTTAAAGTTAAAGAAGAAGATATGTGCCAAGCCTTAGTTATGATTATCGTGGCATGAAAAAAAAAGAAAAAAATATATAGTAGTTCAAGTAAAGGCTCAAGTTCTGGCACGTACAGATTGTATCCGATCTAGTATTAAATTCCGCCCTTCGGTCAAGTTTATGTGTTAAGTACAAGCCTATGGTAGCTGTCTAGATTATGTCTGTGCGAACTGAGTGTTCTTCACAAAAATATAACCTTGTCCGAGTGGCTGAGTGAATTTAAAATCAAACACTATCCATATGTGAGGTGCTATGTTATATGTTTATGCCTGAAAAGTTATCTAATATGCAAACTCTCTTAAAATCCAAATTTTCTCCACGTCACGAGAAATGATTTTTTTTTTGCTTCCATTGCTTGAGGGCAAGCAATAAGCTAAGTGTGGAGGGATTTGATTACGCTCAAATTATACATGTTTCTATGGCGTTTTTATGTTTATTCTATCATTTCTCGTGAACTTTTGGTACTTAATTAAGCTTGAATTGCTTATAGGTTAAAGACTCTAGAGACCCAAGCTCATGAATCTATACACTTTGGGAGACGAATACAAGATAAGAAAAGTTTTCTAGCCAAAGTTCAAGAAGTCTGCCGCACTTGCTACATTGTACGCCACACTTTCCTCTGAAACCCAAAACCGCCACACATTTTCCCAAAGTTTGAAGAATTAAAGTCCATTAAATGCACCTACATTAACTCCTCACAACCGCCGCACTTATTTGTAAATGCGCCGCAGTTCCAGTAAAAGTCATTAAATGCTATAACATTAACTCCCAAAGTTCGTCGTACTTTTTCCTAAGAGCGCCGCACTTTGCATTCAATCTTGCCTATAAATTAAGGACGAATTTTCATCCTCAAGGCATCCCTGCTCACAATCATTCCTCACATTCTATCCTATTTTACACACAAATACTTTCCCTCCTTTCACCAATAAACACCTTTTCCTTTGAAGAAAAAGGTCTAACGATCAAGAATGAAGAAGTTTTCTTACCTAGTTGTTGAAATAATGGAAGTTTATGTAAAGTGTGCTTTTGTTATGTCTCTGAATAACAAGCACATCCTCATAAGAACCTTCTGTGGTACAAGTAATCATGTAAAAGAAAATGTTGAGGGAGATTGTTAGCGAGCTTTCAAGATCTTTAGCATGAGGTGGAGACACAAGATGCAAGGCGGCATAAAGATTCAAGGATAAATTTAGATACTCAGTAGTCAAGACAAATCAAAGCAAAGACCACGAAATCAGTATTTTAGTCAAAGTATATCAAGTTAAAGATCAAGATCCAAGATCACAAGCATGCAAAAGGAACTTCAAAAGGAATTCCCAAGAATACAAGGCTCCAAGTCTCAAGACGTCACAAGAAGGATCCTCAATTGAATGACCACCCCTTAGGGGGAGATTGTTAGCCGTGTATTTATTAAAGTGATGGTCATTAAATATTCCCGAGCCTTGTATAAGTAAAACGTAGTTTACGGGAATTTAGTTAAGCTAGTTGGGCCTAGTTGTCGGGCTCAAGCCCATTTGTTCTATGAACCGGCCCAACACAAAGCCTACAAGAATAGTCCATCCTTGTAGCTATTTAAAGCCCTCTCCAAGTGTGGAGAGGTGTTGCTTCTCATTTTTCTTTTGTGAAACAAGTAACCATTTTTCTTTCTTTTTTACTTTCTCTCTCTAAAATCTATTTTCCTTATTTTTGTGTTTGAGGTGATGAAATGATATCCTAACATCGTCTATACAAGGCAAGAACCAAAGTCCGGCACGACAGAAAATTAAGAATGAGGAAAGAATTCAAACAAGGAAACAAGGTTCTGCTATTTCACTCGAAGTACAAATTTAAACAACCGAAACTCAGATCCCGTTGGCTAGGACCATACTGTAGTGAAACATCAATATCCATCCGGGTATGTTGAACTCTATGGAAAATATGGAAAAATTTTATTGTTAATGGCCATCGACTCAAACTATATCATGAAGAAGAAGATTATAATGACCAAAGGGAAGCAGTTACTCCCTTCTTTCCTAAAGAATGACTCACCAACGAGTCTAGCTAACGACTCTCTTAAAAATTAAGTGCTTCACGGGAGGCAACCCATGCTTCACTTAAGTGTGGAGGAGTCCCTCCTCCATTCTTCAATTCATATCCTTTGTTTATTTTATTTTTGAGAGAACAGGTTTTTTAGAAGCTCTAGAACTTATGCTTGATCATCATTTACTAGACCAAAGCCTAACACAGGCTATGAATCCCGCAAGTTTATGTTC
>BQNB010110457.1:5758-22552 GCA_026074375.1 Tanacetum coccineum | reverse complement strand
ATGAAATCTCACTTTGGTTAAAATATTGAATTTTCGTCTAATTTATAAAATATGCTAGAAAAAAATATGTGTCAACTTTGTAAAGAAAAAACTTAACAATGAATAAGGTAATTAATAAAGCTATGGTTGTTGAATTTTAATTAAATATATTTATCAGTTTTAAGGTTTTTTAATAGCTTTATAAACTTATATTAAATATCTCATATTCTTTATATTTTATAAAAAAATACAACAATATGTTATTGTTATATATATTAATGTAATGTAATATATATTAAACCAATGTATTTTCACGAAATTGTAAATATAGAAAGAAAAACACGAGTTACTGTAACATGTAAATGAGTACACGAGATTGTACATATACGAACGACTTGTGTTATTATTCTTTATTAGATTAAGTAAGGATATCCGGAAAAAAAGTATTCTTTTTAAACTACCGGCACTTAAACTCATGGTATTCCTCTTTATAAGTTTAACCTTGACTTTGGGTGTTATTCCAATTCATAGGATAGAAGTTTTGGTGAATTGGTTCTATAGAGTTTCTTCTAGGTTGAGGTGTGTTATGTCTTGGTTGTGAAAAGTTATTTCTTCTAGGTGAAGGCGTTTTTGACCTAGACTCGGTTTTTGACGTAACTCAAACCGCTTTTAAGTGATGGTTTTAAAGACGGTTTCTTTGACTCTTCAATCTTATTATGTATTAGTTTCTTTCTAGTAATGACAAAATCCGATCTCGAAGACATAGGTGGGCTAAAAACGCGTTCTGCCGCTTTTTCACTACTTGACGGATCCACAGATCTAGGTATGGTGGATCTGTGCGCCTTTATGGTGGATCCGTCGGGTGCAATCTCAGCGGACGACCCAACAAAGTTTATGGGTTTGGTTTCGCTTGTTGACGCTTTACTACTATCGAATCCTAGACCTATTTTACAACTATATGACTTTTGATTGTTTAACATTCTCTTAGTGAATTAGTGCTTTTATCAAATCTTACAAACTTAACTTGAGTTTTCTTAAGTCTAGCGTTTTCTAACTTGAGTTCTTGACAATGGAACTTTTGTAAATTTTATTTTTTTTTAACTCCTACTTTGTGCATACAAATTAAAAAAAAAAAAAAAAACCAAATTGGGCTGGCCCAAAATAGGGCAGCCCGTTACTGTAGCAGCAGTCAAAACGACTGCGTTTTTTACGCCTAATGTGTATGCTTGAAAATGATATATAAACCCAATGTATTTCACGAAATTTGTAAATTAAGAAAGAAAAACACGAGTTACTGAAACACGTAAAAGAGTACACGAGTTGTTACATATACGAACGAAATTGTGTTTATTATCTTTATAATTAAGTAAGGATATCCAGAAAAAAAAGTATTCTTTTTAAACTACCGGACATAAACTCATGGTATCCCTCTTTATAGAATAACCTAGACTTGGGTGATATTCCATCATAGGATAGAAGTTTTTGGTGAATTGTTTCAATAGAGTATCTTATAGTTTGAGTTGTGTTATGTCTTGGATGTGAAAAGTTATTTCTATCTAGGTGAAGGCGTTTTTGACCTTAAGGAGGGAAAGAAACTTTTTTTTAAGTTGTAAAAAGACTCGGTTTTTGACGTAACCCAAACCGCTTTTAAGTGATGGTTTTAAAGACGGTTTCTTTGACTCTTCAATCTTATTATGTATTAGTTTCTTTCTAGTAATGACAAAATCCGATCTCGAAGACATAGGTGGGCTAAAAACGCGTTCTGCCGCTTTTTCACTACTTGACGGATCCACAGATCTAGGTATGGTGGATCTGTGCGCCTTTATGGTGGATCCGTCGGGTGCAATCTCAGCGGACGACCCAACAAAGTTATGGTTTAGGTTTCACCCACCGCGCCCCCCCTTGTTGACGCTTTACTACTATCGAATCCTAGACCTATTTTACAACTAGATGACTTTTAATTGTTTAACATTCTCTTAGTGAATTAGTGCTTTTATCAAATCTTACAAACTTAACTTGAGTTTCCTTAAGTCTATCGTTTTCTAACTTGAGTTCTTGACATGACTTACGCGTAATATCTATTTCTTTATTTCTCTCAAGTTTCTTAAGTTTCTCATTCAACTCGTAACTTTCTTTTCTAAAAGAATCGCTTAGTTTTCAAAATTTTATTCTTGTTATGATATATAATTTTAATTTCACACAAGTTATCATATTATATTTGCATACTATCGTTATCAAGAAAAGAAGCATTATCACTATAATAAGAAAAGTTAAGAGTTACCTCATTTGAAGATTGAGCCATGAGACAAGTTTCATTGTTAGTTTTGTTCTCGGCGTCATTTTCGTTATCGCTCCAAGAACCTCTAATGAAGGCCTTTTGATCTTTGTTGCGAGGTGGTTTTGGATAATCGTCAATGAGATGATTTGGATCACCGCATCTAAAGCATTTCCTATCACTCTTTCCTTTCTTCTCATCCCTTTGTCGCAATGACTTCTTTCTTTCTTTTGGTTGCCTAACAAATTTACCATTTCTTCTAAAGAACTTTTTAAAGTTTCTTATGGCCATAATATTCTTCGTCATCACTTCTAGATGTCGAAGTTTCATCATCACTAGACTCTTTCTTAGCTTTCAAGGCAATGGACTTAACTCTTTCCTTTTTGCCTCTATAGATTTCAGAATCTTTTTCCATGACAACTTCATGTACTTTTATATTGCCGATAAATCCATCTAGAGCTAGTGATAACAAATCTTTCAATTCTTCAATAGCCGTTGTAACACCCTCCAAAATCTGGTAGCAGCGAAACGGTAACATTGGGGTGCTACGTCATAGTACAATAAACAAGATATAGGAAACTACCTTAAATAAAAAAAAAAAAGATAAAAGAAGACGTTTTCAAATAAGTAACATTCGATGCATTATAAAATATCAGAGTTTTCAGTTTTGGTCCCATAGTTTTCAAAATGACATTAAGATTCGTCATACATAAGTTTAAAAACATGACTTCACAAATTTTAAAAGATGACATAAGTTTTTTTAAAGATAATAGTTGCATCGAATTCAAGTAAGCAAAATACCTTCCATTGATATCCGTCACGGTCGCACCAAGTCTTTACCTTAGTACCCGAGATTAAAACATGTTAAAACGTCAACAAAATTGTTGAGTGAATTCATAGGTTTAACAGTAAATAAGTAATGGACCACAAGATTTATAAATTTATAGACAAGAGAAACAGATTCACCAAGTCTAATGAAATATACATTATTGCCCTAAGCTCATGACACCGAACCTTAACATGCATTACGATCAAACCAAAAATGGAGGTTTGTGCCCCATACAGATACAGATGCTGTCAAACATCCTATGAATTTTCTTCAAATGTAAAATGCGTCAATGGTTAACTAGAAACCACAGCCCAGACGGGGATTGTCAGTCCTGATAGATCTATCCACAACATTCGCGTTTACCCAGCTAGTAACTAATGGTTCGTGATAAAAGGGGACTTAGTGGCAAGGGTACTTAGGCAATAATATGATCACGAAATAGCATATAATTTTGAAATGTACTTGTGTCTAAAATAAATCAAGCATGTAATCTCACCCCGCAGAGTTTGTAAAACAATTAAGTAGTAAAAAGGGAGCTATGAACTCACCTTATTCAAATGTACAAGATAAGAGATTCGACAAAATCGACGATGACGACACCGGCGTCTCAACCACGACCTATATATGTGGCGCGTTATTAGAAGAATAAAAATATTACCAATGAAATGCATAATTGCATATAAAAGTGTATATGTATTACATATGCATAATTATGTACTTTAGAATCCACACTCACGCCTTAATACCCTTATAATAATGTTCTAAGTAATTTACTTTAAGTTTATGAACCATTTACCCTTTTGTCAAATTTCTATTTATACAAAGTTTCTATTTTTAGAAAGTTATCTATTTAAGACCTTTTCATTTTTAGACATCTCCTAACGCACCCTAACACTTACTAATTGTAAAATATTATTCGTTAAAGTTTCATGAGCCCAAACGAACTCAAAAACGCTTAAAACCCTAATTTATACTAAAATTCAGCAACAAATGCACTTTTCCAAAATGAAAAATCACCAACTTCACCCCCATCGATTTCTTATCATATTGCATTTTCAGACCATGATTTTTAGGTTTTTATGTAAAACGTCCCAGTGAACAACTTTTGTGTTTTACCCGAAGGCCGGTTCGAACCAGAAAAGGCCCGTTTCGTCCTTTGAAAACTGCATCAGCGGCTAATTTTAAAAATTATAGCCGTCATTTATTTATGAAAATGCAGCCTTGTTTTTTGACCAAAATTACCACTTTTATACACTTTCGAGTCTAAATCCTTGAATCTAAAGTAGAAAATATTGTTTCGGACAATGTTCGTGTTTTGGCCGAAGGCCGAAACAGACTAGAAAGTGACCGTTTTGCCCCGTTAATTTTCTGTGCAACATTATAAAATAAGAAAAGCTGAATTTGCATACTAAAAATTTAAAATTTCAATCGGCCATAAAAACTTCGTTTTTAAGAGTTGCGGGACGATCCTTATATCGAATCGTAGCTACAAACATCCTTTGTCACATTCTTAAACCCAAAATCCGATTTAAAAATTTTTACCCATCCGAACCTAGCTCGCTAAAATTCTACACAAAATTTATAGCTTTAAACCCCTTCAAACGTCAATTTTCACAATGTCACAACATCTCAACTTTGCCTAACTAGCATATCCCAATCTATTATCACCACCATCAACTAGCCAACATCAAATATACCTCAATATGGTAAATCATGGATTCTATAGCACAAAATTATATACATGCAACATATAAAAATAATAATTAGCCAGAAATGTTAGGAAAAATACTTACAATAAAATAGGATCAAAGGTAGATTAACAACTCAAAACCCTTGTGGGTTCTATGCCTTTGTCGAACCCAAAAACACCCAAATAAGTCAAACCCTAGATTTTTTTATCAAATCCTTGCTATCTCACTTGCATTCAACCCCTCTTAGTCTAGATTTAACCCAAAATTAGTAGAAACTTCAAAAACCTCAAATCTTGTAAAAACCTTGCATGTTGCTAAATCTTGAAAATACTTGTAGGGATTAATATGGTATTGATGTATGGATAGTAGGAAGTGTTTAATTGAAATTTTTGTGATGGTTTTGGTGGTTTGGTTTTGGTACGTCGACTATAGGAAGCAGGGAAAAGAGACAGATATTTTTTTTTATATTGGTTTATAGAAAAGAAGTATAGGTGTGTTATGACTCTTATTTATGTAGAGTTAATGTGACTATAAACTTCCCATATTAAAAAAAATAAGGAGTTATTGATATGGTAAAAAACATTATAAATGGGGCTTTTATACAATTGAAGGTGTTGTGTTTTGGTTTTGAGGAAGAAAGAAACATCAGGGTGATTCTTGTTTTGTGTTTAGTGTAGGAAACACTAAAAATGTAGAAAGAGGTTTTTGGATTTTATTTAGATTTTTTTTAACAACTTACACTATAAAAACTTGGCATAACTAGTATTTATTTTAAGCCCAATGATTTAGTAAAACCCAATTTGACTCAGTTTCGGAAAAAACGCGGGAAAAGTCGAAAAATACTAAAATATAAATAATTAGGCTTCCGGAGATAAAACATGAAATTTCAAATTTCTTAGACGCTTAAACGGATAAATATCCTAAGCACGCTCGCAAATAGGTAAGACGAAGATTTTTTTTTACTAAACCGACTAAAATAAAAAAAAATTCTATATATAAAAAAATTAGAAATTAGAATTAGAGCTTGGTTTTATCAGTAAAAAAATTTTTTTATTACTTAATGGTAAAAAATAAGAAAAAAATACAATAAAACTTTTTTTACCTGAAAATACGAAAATCTCACAGCCGTGACCTTTGCTCACCATTTAGGATGTAGAGCATCTAAGAAACTCCAACATATTTTGCAAGAGAAACCTTCATCAAGAGCTTTTTAAGACAATTATAAATAGTGTTAGAATTCTAGCAAAACCGTTATCAATAGATTCTTCTTCAATGATATAAATTGTTCATATTGATTAACACTAAAAATACAAAAAGATCAATTTATTTTCTTTAATTGGCTATTACTGAAAAGTAATTACAACTATTGCCAAATATCATTAGCGTTTTACACATAAAAATTCTTTCATATTCCCTTTCAGGTAATGCGTTATATAAGAACAACTTTAGCTCAAAGGAACTTCTTCTAAAATTTGAGGTAACTACGATTTTGGCAACAGGTATACAATCACATTCAAGATAATATGCCAAAGCTCTAAATCTTCTTTCACCTAATGTTAGAATCTATTTCCAATATAATAAACAATCGCTTTTGAAAGTGGTGGTCTTTGCATAGATTGCCCTTCTATAGTATTTATCTGAATCCATAGATCGATTCAAGCTTTAATTGTACAAATAACGTTAAAGATTTTTGGGAGACATAGCTTCTATACCAATTGTGGAAAGTAGAAGGGGGTTGAATAGTTTTTACTGTTTTATAAATAAAACTTAGATTGTTGACTTATGTGAATTCAAGAGATATACACAAGTGTATATGATAGCAAAGCAATAAGTAAATAAGTAATCTACGAAGTATAAACAAGTAAGGATAAGAAATATCAAATCGATGACACAATGATTTATAGTGGTTTGGCTACGAGGCTCCTCTTCGCTCTACTCCACTCCTTAAGTACCCAACTTGAGAGTTTTCTTCACTATGTCAACAAGCTCCATTTAGGCGGAGAAAACCATATACGACGCATAACACTTTTTCGATACAAGCGAAATACGAGTTGCGTACTCGAGAAGAACCACTCTAACACACTATGTATTTGTGTGGCCTAGCATACTAACATATCATACACATATGATACACACAATACAAAAGATACAAGATAAATTATTATCACAACCGTGATGACACAACTAAACTAATAACACTTGAAGCTTCACGTCTTCGTTGGTGTTCTTCATTAAAGACTGGAATGAGTTGATCACTTTAATGGATTAATGAAACAATAAAATTATCAAAGAATATGAAAATGATAAAAGCTAGAGAGAAAAATATTTGTGAAGAGTTGTCTAAAATGAAGACTCAAGGTTGCTATTTATAGGCAACATTTGAAATTCAAAATCCGTCCCAACCAACTGTCGCACGGATCCACCACAGCCTGGATCCGTCCTTTGGTTTTGCTGGATCCATAGGGTGCTGGGACAGCTTTTGTCTTTTTACGATTAACCCCAAATCTTAACAAAATATTGGTTTGTACTTATAAATCTAGTTTATTAGATTCTTTTAGAAGTAACATATTTCTTATCACTAATAAGAAAAGATATTCTAGATTTAAAAAGATTTAGAAAGATTTAGAAAGATTGTTGCCACTTATTGTTAATCTTATTTTGTCTTACATGATTAACATAACTAGCTTATAATTAATCATCTGTTTATTTAAATCATTTGATTAGAAAAGGTTTATGCAAATGATAATTATTTTCTTTGATCATTAACTGTGTTTAATAATGTCATATTCATACCTTAAGCGATTTGCCGTCGTCAAGTAAACTTTCAACTAAATAACTTGTTTATGTAAACTTTTACGTAGTATGGCATTATATTTGTTATTATCAAAAAATAAAGATCATTAAATATAAATATCGTTTTTACGCGAATATTTGTATTAACAATCTCCCCACGTGAAAACTTGACTTAACTGTAACAACCCATATTTTCAGGACATTTTATGTCAATAAATATTCAACTATTTATTTTAAACTTTTACGCGGTTACTTTTAATTTCAACCGTTTAGTTAAAACGCGTAAACTAAAAATCAACAATCAACGTAAACCGACATCAAAAAAATAAAAATTTACGTCAAGCAAGTGTTATATTATTTTTACGAAGATAATTTATAATTTTTCATATTTTATTTTTGTACGTTACGTAAAACGTTTACGTTTCGCAATTTGGAACCTTTTTGCATGCATGTAAACCATTCTACCTATCTACACTCAACCAAATACCCACAATTATACCTAACACTCAAAAATTATATAATTCATACCCATATACTCAACCATGGTCGGTTACATATATAAACACAAAAGCAATATATAGTTTTGCTTAAAGAAATTACCATGTGCTCATTTATAGAAACTAACCACTTCCTTACAATATCACTTACACACACTAGCTCACCACTCCAATCCCTTATAATCCTACACCCTCTTTGATTTCTTCCTTGATTTGTGCTTATTTGTCTCTAAGATATTATCTAGATATTTTCTTTATAAATAGATGCATACACTAGTCTTTCACTTTACTTATTTAACTTACCAAAAATCAAACACATCTTTCTTTTCTTGCTTATCAAGCCCATGACTCAAAATGAGCTCCCAACCAAATCTATAGTTTTTAATTTATTGATTTTACAAGCATACAAGGTTAATCAAGAGTATAATCTAAGTTGTTTCAAGTTAATTTACAAGTTAGGGTTTCCATTTTAAGCAAGGGTTTATCAAGATCAAGTTAGGGTTTTCATAATCAAGATTTGAGGTTTTTAGTGTTTTAAGTTATCATAATCATCTTTACTACAACAAGTAAGCATAAAAACTCATTTCATAATTTCTACACTTCATTTGCATATTTCCATACTTACATAATGTACTTATGTGTATAACATCTTCATTATAAAGTTATATCACTAACTAGCATACTTTTATAAATATTTGCAAAGAAATCAAGAACACTACTTACTTATGATTTTAAGACATACGGTTAGGTTTATAAATCATAAACTAGCTTAATTAGTCTTATGATTTTTTTCAAGATATTGTGAAGTGTTGGATGAGATTAGGTTAGTTTGGATGTGTTGATTGTGGAAGAGGTTGAAACATATAGACTAGTGGTTTTGTGGTATGAATTTGGAGTAGAGATGATGGATGAACTGTGTGTAAAACACCCCTTAGGGACAGCGGGTTTAGAATAGAAATTTAGGTACTTTTTGTCAAGATAAAACCTTAAAAATATGTTAGTACATCTTAACGCGATTCCGTGCATATAGAGAACTCAAAAACTGGACTTAAAACGAGAAAGATATGGATTTTACTAGATACCGATAACTAAATATAAAAACTACACTTACAACTTTATATACATACTGATCAGATTTAAAAAGGTATTTTTGAGGGCCTTTGCGTCCGAACCGGCTTAAATATAAAACTAAAACGTTGCCCGGAATGATGTTTAGTAAATTGTCCTTAAAACTAGGTAACTTTTCTATAAAATTTCTACACTATATTCCTGACATGAATAGTAAAATTTTATTTTTGGACCTTTTCGGTCCGTTTGGAGTAGGTTTTCAAGATCGAGATCCTACCCAAGATCGTTTTCGTCTTTGCAAGATCGAGATCGAAGATCTGGCTCGTATCGTTAAGATCCTACTATTATGTCATTTTCTTAATAGTCTTTGTAATATTATACAAATCTACAAATTATTATATATTATAAACACAAAATTATGTGAATGTTTCATAGAAATATTGTCTTAAATTATAATTATAAAATGTTTAAGAAGATTAAATTGTTGTTTTTTTAATTATTAGAAACACAACCCATAAACTCGTAGTTTTTTAGTTTGTGGTTCGAAAAAAGTAAAATCGGATCGGATTAGATCTTAAGATCCTATGGTTAAGATCATGATCCTATAAGATCTTAAGCATGTAAAGATCCTATATAGGATCTGGATCATTTTTGCTTTGCAGTATCGTAAAATCGTAAGATCCTAAGATCAAGATCGGGATCCTGACAACCATGAGTTTGGACTATAAAAACTTTAGGAAATATTTTAGCATCACTTATATAATATTTATACACGGTCTAAAATCTTATAAATGTTATTTTATGAATTAACTAAACTATATATATATATATATATATATATATATATATATATATATATATATATATATATATATATATATATATATATATTGTCGTTGCAAAAATAATAAAAATGGTAAACTTGATGTAAACACTATTTTGATTTATTATAGTTAAACAAAACTATTAGGTGGTGATATAACGATATAAAATACATCATCTCGATTTATTTCGATTACAATATTCCTATCCGACCTATAATTAATTAGGTTGCTTTTCGGCTATTTGTGACGTCATTCATTGTTGATTATTACTACGTTCGATACTTTCATTTGAGGTGAGTTTCATTGCCCCTGCTTTACTTCTTTTTAACTCTTTTGGGGGAGAATACATGCGTATTTACAAACCTGTTTACATACTCGTTTACATACTTGTTTTCATAGCATACTTACAAACTCGTTTACATACTTGTTTTCATAGCATACTTACAAACTTGTTTACATACATGTTTTCATAGCATACTTACATACACGTTTTCATAACTCGTTCACAAACTCGTTTACATGATTGATTCCAAACTCATTTACATACACGTTTTCATACACATTGCTTATTTTACAAAAGGGCACAAGTACAATACTTTTCAATGTTCACAATAATTACGTAGTGTGCCTAAGTAGCGACACAAAGCCCACTATCATGAACTGTTAATTACTTGGTGTAAGCATGTGTGTTATAAACAGATCTATTTGCGATTGACATCCCCGTTCGGGTAAGTAGCTCTCACTAGTTTCGGCAGACCGAACTAACGGACGTATACCATATTGGAAACATTGGATGTTACGGTTGACATCTACATTGGGTACAATTTTGTGTATTAAATTACAAACATTGTTGAGCTTCTGTGTCATGAGCTTAATGAAGTCGTAATTACATTTTGTGATTTTGTATGTGTTACAATAGTCATACGTTTTAAATCTTGTGGTCCACACTACTTTTATTGGACGTCACCAATTGTTAAATACTTTTATGATATTGTAGTGAAGCAGTAAACAATATACTCTTTTGGTCTTACATTTACATTTACATAAATCTATGAACTCACCAACTTTATGTTGACACTTTTAAACATGTATTTCTCAGGTGAATAAGATGCTTGACATATCTGATGTGCATTGAAGTCTAAATTTTACAAAGATTACATTCATGGATTTCTACATACATTTAAACAATCAAATCTTGTTGTATTATTTTCAGTCTTTCATTTTGATGCAACTTTGGGACAAATGTTATAACAAGTTCAATTTCAATTAAATCAACGAGATTGCTTTTCAAACGACTTATTTATAGGTCGTTCTCTCATATCTTGTGCTATTGTATTATGAAGTAACACTCCCAGGCATATTTTCGCTGCGACCTATTTTGGATGTGTTCCAGATTGGTTACTAGAGCCGAGGTTATAGAGAACTAGGTTGCATATTTTACCTAGACTATAACCGTTTTCACAAACATTGCATCACATCAAACTTTTTTATAAGCATACACACTACTTGCTTACTTGCTTACATTATTTACTTACACTACTTGCTTACATGACTTAAATATATATACTTACCTTCTCTTGCATATATTTTACACTTGTTTATATAGGAGTTATCTATATAAATACTAGGACTTTTCTCAAGACATTGTGAATGACACGATGGTCTTTAAAACTTGTTCATGATTTTACATAACACCGTCTACATAAAATTGAAACTTGTCACAGTCCGCCGATCCCATTAGTTACCTTACCATTCAACTCCGAGTTTGAACACCCGTCTCACGTTGTTGAAATACCTACGTCATCTAGTGACCCGTCTTGCCTAGTGAAACTTAAGTTGGAAACTATCATAGACCCTATTTTCTTTAGAAATTCACGTTGTACTTTCTTTTCGTTCGTTGTACTATGTGGATTATTTAAATTATCTATCAAACTTATGTGTCATGAAAACTTCGTCGATTTTACTTTAACTCTTTATTTATTTATACAAGCCACTCCTTAAACTATTATAGTCTTTTAAATATTTTTAAAACTACTTTATAAACCATTTCACTGCCACATAATAAACTATTTCGTTGTCTTCCATAAACTGCTTCCATGGTCATTTTATAAACCATTTTGTTATCGATTCGTAAACTAATACCACATTATAAACTCCTTACTATTACATTATGAAATATCACGTGATCCTCTCGAAAACTACTTTTATACCACCTCATAAACAATTATAGTATCGTCTCATAAACAAAGTCGCTGTCATTAATAAACCATCTTACTATCGATTGATAAACCATCATTTTATAAAACCATTTTACTGACATATAAACAACTACCCAATTCATTATTACTTTATAAATCAATTTATTAACAATACGTAAATCATTTTTCCCATCATCTTATCTTGCTACCATCTTATAAACAAATTTTTATATCATTTTATAAACTATTTTTCTATCATCTTATAAACTACCTCACCATCATCTTATATACTACTTTGCAATCATCTCAAAAATCACGTTACTATCACCTTACGAATCATATTGTTTTTACTTTATGAAACCATTTTGTTTTCATCACATAAATCATTTTACTATCACCCCATGAGCTATTTAGCTATTGTCTTGTAAACCATGTTACGGTTTTCTCGCAAATCATTTTATTGTCATCCCATAAACAGCCTTACTTCCATCTTGCGAATCATTTTATCATTTTATAAAACTATTTGATACTACCTATTACATAACACCATTTTGACGAAAATGAGCATTTCATCGTTAGTCCTCAATTATACATAGCATGATCACCTATGTATAATTCAGGAAGGACCATGCCATGCTGAGATTAGTCACCTTGAAACTTTTGTCAAAATTAATTTTCTACTTATATACCAGAAATGCAAAGTTTTTGTGTCTATATTCATAAAACGTATTTGTCACGAGAAAATGAACTAGTAACCATAGTAACTAAGTAGACATTTACTCCACCATACTACCTAGAGTTGACATCACCTTACGACAAATCCTATCTCGAAATGTTAAGACGCATCACTAGTCGCCCTAGGACAATCCACCAACGAGTCTAGCCGCCATTAAGGAATTCACTAAATCACCCACTCAACCTCGACGTAATACTGTAGATTTTAGTAGATGCGACGCCATCATAGGTATAAATTCATTATCACCCTGTAAAGGAGAATGTTATAGTTGACGCTTTAAGCCAAAAAATGGATAAGACTACTAGGATTCGAACTTTATCACAACAATATATTTGAATCTGCCATCACAAATCTTGAACGCTCAAACTAAAGCAATTAGGAAATAGAACATTGAGAACAAAAATTTTCATAGTATAGTCAAGGAGTTGAAACTCGTACCTATGATACTCTCTATATTAAGTAAACGAAGTTGGTTACCATGTTTTTAAGGGATTAAGATAATTAATCCCCAACAAGTACCCACACCTCTTCGCCAACACCACTCCGGAAGACAACTCAAACTGAATTTCGGGACGAATTTTTTTTAACACGAGGAGACTGTAACAACCCACATTTTCAGGACATTTTATGTCAATAAATATTCAACTAATTATTTTAGACTTTTACGCGTTTACTTTTAATTTCAACCATTAAGTTAAAACGTGTAAACTAAAAATATACAATCAACGTAAACCGACATCAAAAAAAAAAAAAAAAATACAAAAAAAAAAAAACATAAAAAAATACAAAAACCATACAAAAAAAAATAAAAAAAAAAAAAAATAAACAAACTAAACACAAAAAATAAAAACAAACAAAGACCAAACCAAACAAAAAATAAATCAAAACAAACATCAATCAAAATCAAAAAAATAACAACATAAAAAAAAAACGACATCAAACAAATAAAAATTTACGTCAAACAAGTGTTAAATTATTTTTACGAAGATAATTTATAACTTTTCACATTTTATCTTTGTTAGTTACGTAAAACGTTTTACGTTTTGCCAATTTGGAACCTTTTCGCTATGCATGTAAACCATCTTCTAACTATCCACATCAAACCAAATACCTACAATTATACCAAATACTCAAAAATTATATAATTCTTACCCATATACTCAACCATGGCCGGTTACATATATAAACACAAAAGCAATATCTAGTTTTGCTTAAAGAAATTACCATGTGCTCATTTCTAGCAACTAACCACTTCCTTAGAATATCACTTACACACACTAGCTCACCACTCTAATCCCTTACAAGCCCACACCCCCTTGATTTCTTCCTTGATTTGTGCTTATTTGTCTCTAAGATATTATCTAGATATTTTCTTTATAAATTGATGCATACACTAGTCTTTCACTTCACTTATTTTACTTACCAAAAATCAAACACATATCTCTTTTCCTCCTTATCAAGCCCATGACTCAAAATAAGCTCCAAACCAAATCCATAGTTTTCATTTATTGATTTTACAAGCATACAAGGTTAATCAAGAGTATAATCTAAGGTGTTTCAAGTTAGTTTGCAAGTTAGGGTTTCCATTTTAAGCAAGGGTTAATCATGATCAAGTTAGGATTTTTAAAATCAAGATTTGGGTTTTTTAATGTTTTAAGTTATCATCATCATCTTCACTACAACAAGTAAGCATAAAAACTCATTTCATAATTTCTACACTTCATTTGCATAGTTCTATACTTACATAATGTACTTATGTGTATAAACATCTTCATTATAAAGTTATATCATCAACTAGTATACTTTTATAAATATTTACAAAGAAATCAAGAACACTACTTACTTGTGATTTTAAGACATGTGGTTAGGTTTATAAATCATAAACTAGCTTAATTAATCTTATGATTTTTTTCATGATATTGTGAAGTATTGGATGGGATTAGGTAAGTTTGGATGTGTTGATTTGGAGAAGAGGTTGAAACATATAGACAGTGGTTTGTGGTTCAACAAAAAAAAACAATGAAATGTAGAGTAGAGATAATGAATGAAATGTGTGTAAAAACACCCCTTTAGGACAGCGGATTAGAACAGAAAGATTAAGGATTTTTTGTCAAGTTAAACCTAAAAATATGGTTAGTAACATTCTTAACACGATTCCGTGCATATAGAAAACTCGAAAAACGGACTTAAAATGAGAAAGATATGGATTTTACGAGATACCGGTAACTAAATATAAAAATTGCACTTACAACTTTATATACATACTAATCAGATTTAAAAAGGTTTTTTTGAGGGCCTTCAGGTCCGAACCGGCTTAAGTATAAAACTAAAACATTGCCCGGAATAATGTTTTGCTATAAAATACGAGTTTTTAAGCCTAGAAATGCTTTTAAATTGAGTAAACTGTCCTTAAAACTAGGTAAATTTTCTATAAAATTTATGCACTATATTCCTAGCATGAATAGTAAAATTTTATTTTCAGTCCGTTTGGACTATAAAAACCTTAGGAAATATTTTAGCACCACTTATATAATATTTATACGCGGTTTAAAATCTTATAAATATTATTTTATGAATTAACTAAACTATATATATATATTGTCGTTGCAAAAATAATAAAAGTGGCACAGTTAACGTAAACACTATTTCGATTTATTACAATTAAACAAAACTATTAGGTGGTGATATAACGATATAAAATACATCGTCTCAATTTATTTCGATTACATTATTCTTATCTGACCTATAATTAATTAGGTTGCTTTCCGGCTATTTGTGACGTCATTCGTTGCTGATTATTACTACGTTCGATACTTTCATTTGAGGTGAGTTTCATGGCCCCTATTTTACTTCTTTTTAACTCTTTTGAGGGAGAATACATGCGTATTTACAAACCCATTTACATACTCGCTTACATACTTGTTTTCATAGCATACTTACAAACTCGTTTACATACTCGTTTACATACTTGTTTTCATAGCATACTTAGAAACTCGTTTACATACTTGTTTTCATAGCATACTTACATAAACGTTTTCATAACTCATTCACAAACTCGTTTACATGATTGATTCCAAACTCATTTACATACACGTTTTCATACACATTGCTTATTTTACAAAAGGACACAAGTACAATACTTTTCAATGTTTACAATAATTACGTAGCATGCCTAAGTAGCGATAAACCACAAAGACCACTATCATGAACTGATAATTACTCGGTGTAAGCGTGTGTGTTATAAATAGATCTATTTGGGATTGACATCTCCGTTCGGGTGAGTAGCTCTCACTAGTTTTGGCGGACCGAACTAACGGACGTATACCATATTGGAAACATTGGATGTTACGGGTTGACATCTACATTGGGTACAATTTTGTGTATTAAATTACATACATTGTTGAGCTTTAGTGTCATGAGCTTAGTGCAGTCGTAATTACATTTTGTGATTTTGTATGTGTTACATTAGTCATATGTTTTAAATCTTGTGGTCCACGCTACTTTTATTGAACGTCACTAATTGTTAAATACTTTCATGATACTGTGGTGAAGCAGTAGACACTATACTCTTTTGGTCCTACATTTACATTTACATAAATCTATGAACTCACCAACTTTATGTTGACACTTTTAAGCATGTATTTCTCAGGTGAATAAGATGCTTGACATATCTGATGTGCATTGTACTCCAAATTTTACATTCATGGATTTCTACATACATTCAAACAATCAAATCTCGTTGTATTATGTTCAGTCTTTTATTTTGATGCAACTTTGGGACAAATGTTATAACAAATTCAATTTCAATTAAATCAACGAGATTACTTTTCAAATGACTCATTTAGAGGTCGTTCTCTCATATCTTGTGCTATTGTATTATGAAGTAACACTCCCGGACATATTT
>BQNB010110456.1:4518-19448 GCA_026074375.1 Tanacetum coccineum | reverse complement strand
ACTAAGGGCATCTTACACTTTGAAGGTACTAAACTCTCACCTGGCGGTCCACTCTCAAACCTCACAGGGAAGGTAAAATAATGAACTAACTGCATCATAGTGTATTTAACTTTTCTTCTATGTTGTATACTTTGAAATTCACCTCTGATATAATGACCTCAAAATACTCTTCTGTTATATGTATCTAATTACTTGTACAACAAGCAACCAGTAAATTATATGTTTTTAAACTCTTTTACGACAATGGAAAAAGCCACATAAGGCGTGCCACATCATTTGACTAAGTAAGCTGCCATTGTTAGCATCTTTTCCTTCTTATTTTTGACATAAGAAGAAAAAACCATCTGATCCAAGCACCCCATAATAGATTCAATGTTTTTGAATCTATTTTGCTGAAACTTCCATAAGTCAAATAAACTTATAATAGATTCACTGTTATTGAATGTATTTCGCTAAACAAGGAAAACATTAACCTGAATAAAACCCCTTTTCATATGTAAATAGGTCGAAATTTCTATCTATATTCTCATATTTCTTCTAGATTTCGAATTAGATTTGTTCGTGATGGTTAAACACTTAAGGATTTTTGACAGGGAATTAAATCTGTTATTGTTAAAATCTGAGAGAATCCACCGCAGTAATATGGTGGGATGTACTATGCTATGTATCTAACGTTTACCATGTGATTGGCCCCAAATGAGCAGTGTAAGTCCATTATTTATATTAGTTGAAAATTACTAGCTAGGCTAATATATTAGTATTGATGATATGGAATGAATGTTGATGTTTTAATCTTCTTTAGCATACTAATATATTTACTTCACATAGGTTCTAAAACTGCTTCAAGGTGACGTAGAGGTGACAAAATGGGCTCGACTTTCTTCTGAGATTTCGTTTGCAATAAAGAGCCTGGTTTTGGTAGGAATGCTTTGCTTGGGGAGTTATTATGAGTGCTAAGTATATCCTTTGTCAAGGTAAATATACTAATAACAACAATACATGTATAGGTGACAAGTTCTTTGGTTAGGTGAGGATCATAAGAGATTATGTTTTGATCTCTACTTACAGTGATTCCATCTTATGTTCGGTTTCCAACACGTATAGATTCGGGTTGCCACAAGTGAACTAAGTCAACTTGAGTTGTATTGGCTGTGAATGATTTTAGATTTTCATGAAATTCATTGCTATTTATTCAAATTTTGAATTCTTTTAGATTGATAAATGGCTATTAATATTTTTAAGAATGTAATTTGTTGTTTCTCTTTCTGACCTTGAAATCTGATAATATTATGCAAAATATAAACATAATTTCAGTCATAGTACCCGTCATTTATCTTAAGGAATTCTGTCCACCGAAGATCATTGTATTGTTATATGAAGTTATGGACTTACGTGGTGATTTCAAAACAAAGTGACTAAACATTTATGATCTGATTACATATGGGAAATCATCATTTTTGTGATCGAAGATGCCTTTATTACCAATTTGACTCAACTTTGTGGATATTTTTTGAACCATGTCTGAAATAAGTGAATTGACAAAATTATCACATTAAAATTTGACTCTTTCTTTTATACAAATGACACTTGACTTAACAGATTCTTTACTCACATATTCTCAACAACTGATTATTGTTCGGTTAAATGCCCATATATAATACATCTCCTACCGATTTCGTTGTTGTACATTTTATCACATGAATTGAACGGGTCATATACTCATATGTGCGTATAGTTTAGTAATTACGTCATTACGTGACTTGTGACAACTTCTTAAAGCATTACAATTGTTTCAAATTGCATCAAGTTACCCGCAATAACAAAGCATATGTTTTTTTCACAATAATGAAAAAATAACTTGATTACCATAATGAAAATGTATGGTAATCCGAAGAAGGTTGTGAGTTGTCATACCATATTTTTTGTAATGAAAACATATGTGACAGTCACAATAATGAAAAAATAACTTGTGAGTAATTACCTCATATCGGATTACCATACATTTCCTTTTTATTCTTTATTCACTCTATAAATACTATACTGTTTTCGTAATTGATTAACCGTTACTTTATTTATTCTTTGGATACTCACAAGGCAAGCCCGACCATCGGGCGGGCTTATGTATATATATATATATATTTTTATATTTTAAGATATATATTATATATGGGACCGTTTCTTTGAAGAACCTCTTTTTTGTAAAGAACATACAGAACCTACAGAACCACTTAGGAACTATAGAAAATTTAGTATATTATTAAATGTTTTTCTTAATTCAAAAGGGTATAATAGTCAAAACACATTTTAATTTTTCTTTTTGAATTTTTTTATTTAAAAAATGTTTTTTTATTTCCTTAATTTTTGAAATTAATTGTTTTTAAATTTATACTTTTTTTAAGTATACATGTTTTTCAGAAATTAAGGTTCATATGTGTATTTTTTAAATATTGTAAATTTATATATGTTTCTTGCTTAGAATTGTTTAGACATCAAACTTATGTTTTTAAAATGATGATTGCACTTATGTTTATGGTTTACATTTTTTAATCTTTGAAATTTATAACCAAGAACATAAACATATACACGTAAACTCTAAATTTATAATAAAGCAAAAACCTAAATACAATACACAAATTTTAATATCAAATGAAATACAATTAAATTACAATATGGATGTGCAAGAGATTAAAAAACATGTGTGCACGGCTTCGAAAACATATATGCACGGCTTCGAGAACATATATGCACGACTTCGAGAACATTTGTGCACCATCTAAAAAGCATAAGTGCATCCATTAATTATCTTGAACATATATGCACGGCTTCGAGAACATTTGTGTATGCAATCTAAAATCCATGCATCAGCAGACATATTACTTGTATATATTCGGTGCTTAAGGCTTGTGAGTTCACCCAATGCCCATGAACCTGTATTTTAACTAGAAAACATTAGAAAAGACTTTTTAAGGTAAAGCCGAAAGCTAAACTATTGTATGCTTGTAACAAGTTAACAATCATTATAGCGGATAAACTAGTTACAAAATGCACTGGAAACATATATGGTCGCAAACACATATGACAATCTAAACACGTACTCACAAATTGAAACATATATGTATATATTTCCTTTAATTCATATCAAGCTTAAAACATATATGCACATTCTTTTCACTGATTTTATACAAGCTACAAAACATATATGCACTCTTCTATTATTTTATACAAGCAACAAAACACATATTCACTTTTCTATTAAAGTTATATTAACTTTGAAACATATACGCACCGCTGTATATTTACGGATTCTTTTGTTCAAGTGCTTGTATAAACATCGGTGAAGTTAAAATCTCGTCTCTACTTCTATAAAACCGCACCGTCATACGAAACGTAGAAGCAATAGATATTTAAAAGAACTAAAATCCTCAATTTATAAATCACATTCAACAAGATGTGCCACTTAACATATTTATTAAATAGGTAATGTTTTATGCTTACACATACTATAAACGTTAGCTACTACACTACTGGAAAATGTCCTTTTACCTTAACAAGAGGCCAATTAGTTCGATCATGTCTTTGCTTTTGTTTAAAAAGTTTATTTTTGTGGGTTTAAAATATGTCCCTAAACAGCCCACAAACTCTTCATGACCCAATCTAATTTTAAACAAATTTTTTTTACATTCAAGTCTAGCAGCAACAAATGGTGACCCACTTAAATCAATTACTTCATCTAATAAAAAATATCGTTTGTTTTTGGTATAGATTAAAATTAATCAAAAGTTCTAACAATAGATTTTTTTAAACGATTCCGAGGCAATACGCGGATATAATTTTTCTCGTTAATAACGTATGTCTACACGTTTGATTTATTCATTACCACATAATAAACCAAAACAAATTAGAAATATAAAAAAACAAACCCTTTAACATCTAAAATATAATACAAAAATTCATGACAATAATTTTTTATTCATTCATTAGTTTTTTATGCAAACAAATAATAAGATCCTTACCCCTGATCACTCGAATTAACCCTTCTTGTTAGAACGTGATTTTCAAAAATATTCAAACAACAATTCGTGGTAGGGGAGATATGAACAAGAGTTGTGGTTGCCTGATGAAGAACCTACAACTCGTCGGTAAAAATTCTGATATAGGAGAGAAGATTTATGGCGGTGGCTGACTTTAAGATTAGGGTTAAATGAAAGATGTTTGATGATGGAAGTGAAAGAGATCTCGGAATTATTTTTTGTGATTATGACTTTTAAAAAGGAACGGTTTGATGTAAATGAAGATCTGGGAATGGGACGCTTTTTCGTATAGATCTGAGATGGGAGAGGTTTTGTGTGATAAGTGAGAAAAATATGTGATGAATACGGCACACACAAGATATGGAGCAGTTGACAGATTTTTTGGAATTAATATTTGAAATTCCTATAATACTGGGGGGGGCTTTAATTAATTATTTATTTTACTCAGTCACACTTTTAGTTTACAATAATTCATAAATGGCCAAAAGTTTACACACTCATCCATTCATTAAATGATCTTTAATGTTTAAAAATTGGTCTGTGGGGTTCTGTACAAAAAAGTGGTTCTGCAAAGAAAATCCCACTATATATATATATATGTTTAAAACTCACTTTGTTGCCATGATATGTGATTAGTTTAACTTGATAAACCTTATATCACATTCAATGAGAACAACATAAACATTCGTCTCTATTAACCACCCTTAGCGTCCATGTCAGAATTCAAAAACATCGATTCACATACTCGAATTATATCTCTTTCGTTGTTGGCTTCTTACTTGGACCTAGGAATGATCTTTAAAGTGTGTTAAGGGTTTTGGTACTTTTACGCGTGCTTACATGTAGAAAACGACTTCTAATTCGACATATGTGACAGTCACAAAACCCTTAGCATATATTCAGATGCTATATTATGCTTGGTAACCATATCTTGATAAGGCAA
The DNA here is from genome assembly GCA_026074375.1 of Tanacetum coccineum. Classification (NCBI taxonomy): domain Eukaryota; kingdom Viridiplantae; phylum Streptophyta; class Magnoliopsida; order Asterales; family Asteraceae; genus Tanacetum; species Tanacetum coccineum. The sequence goes on along the minus strand of BQNB010110456.1, from coordinate 14,474 downwards.
TGATGAACATGAGCAGTCTGAACAAAACGCGTAAAAGCCCGTGACTTGGCTAGGTACCCTATTAGGTGTGCAGCCATGACAGACTTACAAAAGCTCTTATCTAAGCCAACATATTATCTATTAAGAAATTGTTTTTGTCATATTTATTGAACAACGACGCCATGGCGGTTTTCTCAATTTTGTAGGCAATGATGAATTCAAAAAAGTTATGAGCCTTCGAAAGATACTTGACAGTAGGTGACAATGTTGATGGGATGTTATTCAGTGTTTTTGCAGTATCGACTGCTCATGTGACCTCAATGGTTTTCTTAAAATTTCCAAGTTAATATGGGCAGGCGATTCTACAGAAACACCCGACAGCGTGTTATAAAAGGATTTAGACATCTTGATATGAGGCCGAAGCCAGGTTACGATCTCTGGCTATAGTCGTTAAAGGTTTTCAATTGTTACTTTCCACAACTTTAATATATGGTAATTTATTTGCACTGTTTGTTACTGGAATTGCTATGCTATTTATGCTGCTATGCCATGGTTGTAATAAGGGTTTGTCACTGTCACGCTTGCCGGCATTAAGAAGACAACTTCTAACTAGGCGTGCGAGAGAGTGACAAAACCCTTATTATGTAGTTTGCTATTACGCTACATTCAATGATCATTGTTTACACTTTATGTCTCACTAACTATACGCTATCTTGATGAGGCTATAATGAATATGACCGATTTTAATAAGAAGTGTGAAAGTCTATGACTTGGCAAGGTAGCCTATTAGGTATGCATATAATGAGATGCTGCATTGTGCTTGGTAACCATATTTTGATAACACACTGACGATTGCAACCACATCATATTTCTTTTCTTACGGTCGAGCAATGATGAATTCGAGTAAGTTTGCATACACCTTTGATACGTTATATGTAGGCATGGAAGCATAGATTGCTTGGAGCCGCATGTATCAAATCGTGTATTATGCTTTGCTTACTTACATAAGCCTTCTTCTTATGTGTGTTTGTTTCAATTGACCACTCCTGTGTCTATGTCAGAAGCCAACAACAACGATTTCAAGATTCAAATTACATCTCTTTGTGTGTTGACTGCTAACTTGGACACATGAATGATCTTTTGAATGCGAAAGAGGTTTTGGCACTATCACGCGTGCTTTAATATAGAAAATGGCTTCTGCTTTGGAATAAATGATAACCATATAACCCCCTTTCGATGTATCCGGAATGACACTTTTATTGCCCAAAACTCAAATAGCAGACATTTACAATGTCCGTGTAGCTACGCTTGCAGCCATATTGTTTGTAGGTTACGTGTTTGCTGCCTATTCGCTTAACGTTATGTGATTATATAAATGTCACATGTGCCATGGTAGACATATTCTCAAAAGTGACTGTATTTTAAAGTTATGGTTGGTTATGGGTTGCACGTTGGGCTACTCGCTTCTATGGGTCTATTATTTTGCAACAATAATTAGTTGCCAGATCATGATGGGTAAAAGCGAGCTCACATTTTGTTAACTTGAACATAAGATTATGTTATTAGTGAAGGCGATGACGATAATCATCTGCATTATATTTTTTATGACCGTAATTTACTTACACACATCACTTGGCGGGGCAACCAAACGGGTAATGTGGTTGTAGCCATAGCGTGTGTGTGGTTCCATTTCTATATTTGCAGATCTGAGCCTCATTTTTCACTAAATACATACATTTTTAACTCTTTCTGTTATTTGTGCTCAAGGGCAAAATGTGTGTTTAACTTAACTGGGAATTTACTTTGTTTATAAAATGAAGTTGTAATGGGTGCATGATATGTATGCGTTGACTAAAAAAGGTTGATTCTTTGTGGTGTTCCCTGTTTATTTCTGAAAAAAGATACACGACGCAAGTGTTGAACATGTTTTGTATTGCTATACGAAACTTGGTCGACATCTTCTCAAGAAAACACAACAGCATTCTCTTAATAAAGGCGATGACAATAATTTTTCGCATTTATAATTTTTGTACGCATACTTTATTGGCATGTATATCTTGGCGGGGGCGTGTGATTGGTATTGCTCCTAAATTTGCAAATATGAGCCTCAATGCATTTCGTTTCTATAGGAGATTTGTTGTAGCAGTGAACTGCTTTATGATGTGTGTTGATTCTAAAGAAGCTTATTAGTGTCTATAATATCAGGTTGGATATTCTACGTATGGATAAGCTGCTCAAGAATAATAACGTCTAGAAAGCTTACTATGCCCATGCTGCTACTTCCAAGGCATCCGTATAGTTACACTCTTATATATTATTCTGTTTATCAGAGTTCAACAAAATACAACGATGTTTTTTTGTGTGTATGAAACAACATTGTTAGGATCATAAAAGTGTCGATTATGATACTTTAAGTGGTTTTATTTATTATTAGTGTTTAGACTTTATTTTTCATAGTAGAAAGTAGTTTGTAATAAGGTTTAATATGCTAAAAGTGAAAAATAACATATTTACCAAAGACTAGAGACTAAATAACAAAATTAGGAAAATAAAGGAAGGGAAGCTCACCTCCTTCTCCTATAAATAGCCACCTAATCATCATTAGGTGGTTAAGGCTGGTAACAAACTCATTTCCCTCCCTTTTTCTCTTTTGTTATAAAATTTAGAAATTGTGAAAGACTTGTCTTCCTCTCTTAATTCTCTCTATTCTATATCGTTCAATATCGTGTGATTTAAGCTAAATCAAGACCTAACAAGTGGTATCATACGCCAATAGAGATTAAGAGTGTTTGAGTTCGCGTTTGTTGCGTTATTACGATTGACGAGAGTAAATTCGGTGTATTCGAGTGACGTTGTGATCATTTGAAACGTGATTCAAATTCGGTGGATTTTGGTACGTTCGAGTGATATTTGAGCTTCTTGAGCATTTTCGACATCCTACATCACAATTACACTCGTTTTTGACATCAAAAATGGATAAGACGTGATAGTTTTTGACTTGTTTGAGCAATTTCGAAAGTGGTCTCATCAATTTCGACAACGTCATTGGTTGATTTGTAGGAATTTATTGTCGTTTACTCATTTTCAGAGGTCCTATTGTTATTAGATCGAGTTGTAATAGATATACGTGTTTTTGGTTTTATCGAAAAACGTATTTTAGGTGCTTATTATCATTCTTGGAACATGTTTCCAAAATTGGTTTAGATACACAAGTTTTCGATTTTATCAAAAATTGTGTATTAGAAATTTGTCTCATTTTCAAAATTTAGCATATTAGTTGTAATAGATACACAAGTTCTCGGTTTTATCGAGAATTGTGTTAGAAAAAGTCAAATTCGATATCATTTAACAATTTTGTCACAATTTTGGTTTTATCAAAATTGTGATAAACGGGCAAAAGGAGAATTTTTGACATTTTAATACTGATTTGAGAATTATAAAGTGATCATTTCTTTTGGTTTTATCGAAATTGTGGTCATTTTAGGATTCAAAGTGTCAAAATTACATTTTCGGTTTCATTGAAATTGTAATAGTCATTTTCGGAAACATCTTAAACGGATAAAATTTAGTAAAAATTGATATAATTACGGTTTTATCGTGATAGTTGTATCGAATTTTGATTTAAAAAGGCTATCAAATTTGTCATTTGTCCAAATTTAGTACTGTCCGAGAAAGTTTCTGAATTTCAGATTAGTTCTGTTCGAGATCATCTTACTGAGTTTAGTACTGGTCGAGAACAGTGTTATCAAAATTCAGTATTTCTCACTTCTGAATTTGAAAATTAAATTTGGAAATTCAGTATTACTAGACAAGTATTGAAGTTTTTGGTTGATCACAGAACTCTTTTTCGTCTACAAAGATCCAATCTTTGAATCATAAGAAATGTCGACGTCTAATACACATCAACAATCTCTTGCTGATACCGGTTCTGAGACTAGACCTTCGATGCTTGAAAGAGGTAGCTATATACCATGGGCAAGTCGGTTTAGAAGATACCTCAATCGAAAGAGAGAAAATAGAAAGTGGCTTAACAAGGCAATTGATGAAGGTCTATATAAGTTTAGAATTTTCACTCCTTCTGATACTAAAGCACCAAGGTTGCAAAAAGAAGAGGATTTAAGAGGAGATGATTTGAAACATTATGAAGCTGAAATTGAAGAAATGAATCTAATTTTGATCTCTATTCCAAATGACATATATAACTCTGTGGATGATTGCACTACTGCAAAAACCATGTGGCAAAGAGTTGAACGCCTAATGCAAGGAACTGTACAAAACCAAGTTGACAGGGAAACACGCTTCAATAATGAGTTCGATTAGTTTGTTGCTGAACCAGGAGAAGCCCTTGTCTCAGTCTACAATCTCTTTGCTCAGCTAATGAATGATTTGGAACGAAATAACATCAAATTTCCACCTGTCACTGTTAATACAAAGTTTCTAAATTGTTTACAACCTGAATGGTTGAAGTATGTTACTCAAGTTCGTCTTGAAAAAAGATTGACAGTGGATTCCTTTGATGATTTATTTGATTACCTTCAACAATTTGAGAAACTGGTAAATGCGTCTAGAGCAAAGAAGTTGGAAAAATCACATGAGCCTCTTGTATTGGTGGCACATACGGGTTCATCTTCCAGAACTACAACACCGTACTATGTTACACATCCATCTTCAGTGGTTGATTATGATGATGACTATCAAAGAGATGCAGTTCAAAACAATTCTGTTGATCCACTTAACTTTGCAATGATTTTACTTGCTCGTGCTATCACTCAACGTTTCTCTAATCCGATAAATAATCATCTTTGTAGTTCTTCAAATACCAGAAATCAAGCAATTGTTCAAGGAGACAAAGTAAACATTCAAAGCAAAAAATCTAGGAATGATGGTAGAAATATAAGACGATCAGATGTTCAGGAGGAAATCATTGAGGGTAACAATGTTCAGAATGATGCTGGAAACGTAAAAGAACTCTTCGAACTTCGTTTTCGGGAACTGCTGCAAATGTTCAATGCTACAACTGCAATGAGAAAGGTCATTATGCTCGTAATTGTTCAAAGACAAGAGTTCGGGATTCAAAGTATTTCATGGAACAAATGCTGCTAGCAAAACAGGATGAAGCAGGAGTTATTCTTACCGATGAACAAAATGATTTTCTCTTTGTTGATGCTTTACGGATGGAAAAAATTGAGGAATTAAGTGCAAATATATGCTTGATGGCCAGAATTCAACTAGCAAATATTGATTCTGATGTTGGACCAAGCTATGACTCTGCATTCCTCATTGAGGTATAAACACCATCCACGAGTTATGTAAATCCATTATTTGCTAAAGATGATCAAGAGCAAAAGTATCCGAAGCAACCTAAAATTATTAACAACACAATTGGTGATCAAATTGATGGGAATATAATATTTGATGAACGAAATGAAGTTGTTAATAGTTGCAGTGTTGACTACGATAACAATGTTCAAGAATCATATGAATTAGAACAATTAGCTAGAAATGCATATAAGGAAGCTGAGAAACAACAAATAATTGCTAAAGAAGTTCAACAACAAAACATCATGTTGGCTAAACAGCTTGAGACATATAAGGAAAAGGTTCGGGTTTTTGAAATGACCAAAGAAAATAACACTACCTATTTTAACGATTATATTGAGGCTGATCGAAAAGCAAAACGTTTTTAACAAGAGTCACAATCTCAATTTATTCATGATCGAGACATTATTCGAGATTTAGAACAACTACGTGATACATTAGAGTTATTTGTTGTTGAATTCAAAAGATAGAATGTCGAACTTCAAAAGACTCAATCACTTTTGAAACGCAAAATGAGTAAAAATGAAGATAAATACCATGACACTGTTCTTGATCTTGAAGCAAAGCTTAAAAAGAATGTAGATACAGTGTTAAAAATTAGTAACTCCTTACAAGGAATGTTTATGCTCTGACCAAAACCAATGTCATTTTATAATTCACAATTAAAACATGGTTTAGGATATGCAAATCCTTATACTCTCAAGAAAGCAATTTCTCAGAAACCAAAATTGTATGATGCTTCTTGCTTAGATGATTTAAAAATTCATATGAATGTTAGAGATACTGAGGACATTCTTGATGATGCTACCAAGAGTCAAATCAAAATGAAAAACAAACTGAATGTATCCAATTGCTATTGAAAAAAAACAAAATGTTTGTATAATTGATTACAAAAAGTTAAATGATCTTTACAAAGATTTTGTTCCACAAAAGAAACTTTTTGCTGAACAAAAATATTTTCTACCTTCTTTTATATCTTCTGAAAATTCTTCAAATGCAAGTTCACTGGATTCTTCTTCTGAGACAAAACCAACCGTAACACCAATGCCAAGTGCAAATTCAATGCTCGTAGATTTGAATAAAATGGAATTTTTTTAAAACATTATTTGAGCTATTACAAACGAATTATAAACGAGAAAGCATTTTCTACACCTCTCCACAAGAAATACGGTTAACTAACTTTTGTCAACAAGAAGTGAAACTAATTCTTCATGAGTTGCATTTACATTTTGAAATCTTTCAAAAATGATTTTTAAGAGATATACAAGAAATGAAAGATGTTTTTGAATCAACAGAAAATAATCTTAGTGAAACATGAAAACAAAATGAACTTTTGCAAGATCAACTCTTTGAAGCAAAACTCAATAATGAAATCGAATATTGTGTGTTGTTGAGTCATGAATGTGTAGACAATAGTAGGCAAGATGAAATTGAGAAATTTCAAAAGGACTTCATTGAAATCCAAGAGGGAATGCAAAAACGAATAAATATTCTTGAAAACAATGTTCAAAGATGTAAAAAACAAAGTCTTGATTTTGAATTACAATTGCAACATGAAAAAGAAAAACACAAATGTGAATCTTCTTTGAAAAACGTTTGTAAAACCTCTTGGATATCAAAAATGGAAAAGCTTGAGAGTAAGAATGTGTCTTTGAAATTTCAAGTACAATCTTTAATAAAAGAAAGAGAACATGTCAAAACAGAATATCAAATTTTTTTCGATTCAATCAAAAAGACACGAACTCAAACTCAAGGGGAAATCAATGAATTGATTGAACATGTTAATCAAAAGACTTATGCATATGCGGAAACCAAGATCTTTTGATAACAATATCCGAGTTAAAGCTAAACTGAAAAATATTGAAAAAGGTAAGCTTGTGAATACTAAGTTTGACAAAACAAATGTTTCTACTAAACCTCTTTGTGTTACACCATTAAAAAACAAGTTTCTCAAAAGAACACTATTGCACCTAAAACAAAAGAAAAACATGTTTTATCAAACACAGTCACTTTATAGACTTCACCTAACAAACAACAAACGGTTGAAACAAACAAAAATGTACAAAGTTGAAAAGAAACAAAACACAGAAACAAACAATGCTAAGAGTGTTTTATCTTCTACAAGACTAATAGCTTATTCTAGTGTTAAAAGATCATTGACTAGAGATTCATCATTCAAGAATAGTGTCTTATCCAACACTAAGAATTCATCAAAGAAAGTAGAAGTTTTTGATAGGTCACATAACGAACCAGATGTTGCATCTCAGAATGTTGATTTAGAAAAAAAGATTGTAACTAATGATGATATCAAAAATGCCCTTATAGCGAAGAATGTATTGTGTGTTTCTTGTGCTAAAAATGTGCTTATCCCGTGTCATGAAAATTTTCTTGCGAAATATAAATTGAATGTGCATTCGAATGTTAGAAGAGCCTTATTCACTACTCCTAGAACAGTAAAATCTACGTTTAAAGATACTACTCATGTAGTTTCAAAGACTAGGTTTTTTGTTAAGATAGTTCAATCTAAGTGCTTAGATACTACTCTCGTAGTTTCCAAAACTAAGATTGCTGCGGTCATTCCCTTAAGTGCAAAAAATAAGGTTTCTAGTGCTTTTATTTTGCGAGCCAATTCACTTAGCAACTACACGAAGAACAAAATTTGAACTAATCGAATGTGGTGAAAGTGGTATGAATTACAACCAAACTTTTGTTGGTCACCTGTTGTTACTCATAGTAGATCCACTTTTAAAACATCGGTTCCTGTTAAACAATGGGTAGTCAAATTATCCACTTGTCCATGTGTAGTATCTTCATGTGTTGCAGGTAGTCCAAATCATTCTGTGGATTGTTGATAGCGGTTGTTCAAAGTATATGACGGGTGATCGATCACTGCTGAAAAATTTCGTTGAGAATTTCATGGGCACCGCCCGCTTTGGGAAAGATCATTTAGCAGCAATCACAGGCTATGGCGATTATGTACAAGGAAACATCACTGTTTGTCATGTATATTATGTTGAAGGTCTAGGACACATCTCTTCAGTGTAGGAAAATTCTGTGACGGTGATTTAGAAGTTTCTTTTCGCTCAAAAACATGTTACGTGCGAAATCTAGAAGGAGATGATCTGCTTATAGGAGACCGTGAATCCAATTTGTATACTATCTCCATTTCCGATATGGCTGCTTCGTCACCTATTTGTCTTCTGTCCAAAGCCACCTCGACAAAGTCATGGTTATGGCACCGAAGACTATCACATCTTAATTTTGGTACTATAAACGATCTTACCAAACATGACCTGGTTGATGGTCTTTCGAAATTCAAATACGATAAAGATCACCTATGTTCTGCATGTGAGCGGGGAAAGAACAAGAAAGCTTCTCATCCTCCTAAATTGGTTCCAAGTTCTCATTCCAAGTTGAAATTGCTTCATATAGATTTATGCGGACCAATGAGGGTTGCATCGATCAACAGATTGAAGTATATTCTTGTGATCGTTAATGATTATTCTCGATTTACATGGGTATATTTTCTACACACAAAAGATGAGACCCTAGAGATTATAAAGAAGTTCATTGCTCAAGTACAATTGAATTACAACACCAAAATTCACAAGATTCGAACTGACAACGACACTGAATTTATGAATGCAATTCTTAAAGCTCATTATGAAAAGTTAGGTATTATGCAACAATTATCAACTGCTCAAACGCCTCAACAAAATGGTATTGTTGAACGATGCAATCGTACTCTTGTCGAGGCTGCACGTACAATGCTTATCTTATCTAAATTACCTGAATTTCTTTGGGCTGAGGCAGTTTCCACCGCTTGCTTTACCCAAAATCGATCAATAATTCATACAAGGCACAACAAAACTCCATACGAACTTCTTCGCAAAAAAAACCAAATGTGGAGTATTTTCATGTGTTTGGTTCTTTATGTTATCCAACAAATGATCGAGATGACCTTGAGAAGATAAAACCTAAAGAAGACATTGGTATCTTTATTGGATATTCAGAAACATCCAGAGGATTTTGAATATATAATCGTCATACCAAAAAGATTATGGAAACCATCCATGTCAAGTTTGATGAGCTAACAGCAATGGCTTCTGAACATGACAATTTAGAACCAGTTTCACAATGATTTCTCAATAATGATTCATCAGTAAAATCTATGAATACTCCGTCTAAAGAAGAATTGGATAATTTGTTCGATCCAATGTACGAAGAATACTTTGAGAAGAAGTCTTTCGAAATGCCCATCAATTCCGCTGCACAACAAGTTCATAATCATGAAGACTCATGATGTGTGTTTTTTACAAGTTTTAAATTTATAATACTAGAAATACCGATTTTTACTAAAAATACAACACTCGGGAAGTATACCCGTTCGTGTATAGTATAGAGTCCAGGTCGTTCCATGGGAATTGAAGTTTTCACATTTTGTAATTAAGGTGCTAAGGTTAATAAGATTGCCACGGATCAAATTAACCAAATCTTGCATATATCAAATGTTGTAAAGAAAGTTATTAAAAGATGATTCAGTCAAATGATTAAGGTATGTTTGTTTAGGCAATGATCACTAAGACAATGAAGTATTTAGGATAGTGTTTATAAGTTTAGAAAATAGAGTTATCACAAGTTATAAATCCTTTTGGCCT
>BQNB010110455.1:3011-22553 GCA_026074375.1 Tanacetum coccineum | reverse complement strand
ATTCATGCTTTAATGAATTTTTCTTGCATTAGGGGTATTTTGGTAATTTCACATTTGTTGAGATTTTTAGGTTTTACAGGGTTACTCTTCCTTTGTAATTGTTCTAGCATCTTGCTAGCATTATATATTCATCTTGCCGTTCAAAAAAGTATCTATGATTTCCAGTTTAGGCGAATCTTGTTCAAGATAACAAGTCAATATCAAGTCTAACTAAATGTGAGGGACCTATTCTGCCAAAAGGTCAAAATTATACAAAGAAAGGAAAGTATCCAGCTCAACTTGATAAGTCTTCAAAGTTCAAGGGTTAAGCTGGAACATATGGCTATATATACATTGGTATCAGTTAGGGTTTCTCTCACTTGTTGAAATCCGATCATAAACTCTCTCTCAAATTGTCTAGTCGGTTATTCTCTTGTATTAATATCAACATTTGAAATCTAAGTCTGTTATTGTTAGTCTGCTTGATCAATATTTGATCTAGCATTTATCTGAGTGTTTGAGTGATATTGTCTTCCTAGAAGAGATCATCTGTTTATTTTTTTTGTATTTGTTCTGGTTAGAATCTGTTTTGGGGACTAATCTTCTTGTATTGTTTGAATAATAATAAATCACTAAGGCGAGGCTGGTTGAGTGATTACTAAGTTCTGGTGTTAATTTTGATATTGATTACATGGTATCGGAGACTTAGGCTCTCAAATAGGTGGTTCTTGGAAAAGTTAGGTTTTAATAATTTAGGGGTTTCTTGATTCGTGATTTGGATTAGTTAATTAGAGGCTAATCTTGGTGGTTTTGTCTAATTAGGTTCTAGATCTAGCGATTTAGTGAGTTTAATTGCAAAATTAAATTAGGGTTTCTTGAAACACTAATCTAGATTTTAGGGATTTTTAATCCTTTGGTTGGTTTGATCATTTACACACCTGACTAAGTGAATCAGGTGTGTAGGTGGTTGTGGTCTTATTTTTGCTACTCATATTGCTTTGTAAGTTGTATTATTTCTTCCTTTATGATTTTATAGTTCTCTGGTAAAGTGGGTGGGGTAGGTTAACATCTTGACCCTCCAACTTGATTGGTGTGGATACCTGCTCTGGCTTACCTCAATTCACTTTACTATGTTCTTGTGAATCTTGGGTGTGAGTTGTTATTTTTCTGTTATAAATTTGTTTTATTGTTTTTGTTTGTTCTTGTTTGTTATTTGTCTAGTATTTGTCTATTTGTTGTTGTATGTTTCTTTGTTGTTGATCTTGCTTGTTTATCTTTGTTTGGTTGTTATTTGCTAATATGGTATCTGATGAATCATCTGGTTCTACTGTGTTGCTCAATCGTTTAGATGTTTATAATCTTTTGCATATTCATGCTAATGATAATAGTAGTACTACTCTTATTCCATTTAAACTGACTTATACTGAGAATTATAGAATACGGGCTAATCAAAACGGGTCGTTTTTAAGGTTTTAATAAAAAACGCATGGGTTTGTAGTTCAAGAGATCAAACAAGAATTTATATAGGATCTAACAAGGCTAATAAAAGTTCTAAAACAGATTATGAGCTTATGGAACAAGGGTTTGTGCTAAAATGGGTCGAAATGGGTTGTTTAAGTTCGTACGCCTAGAAACGACTTCAAGGGTTTCTTTTTCTTGATTCTTGGCTTCAATTCTGATCTTAGGGCTTCACTTCTTTTCTAAGACATGGCTAGATCACAACCTTAAGAGTGTTTTGAGTTTAGATGATGAGATATGAACATATGTATGTATGCGTGTGTATTTATAGTGTAGGAGAGAATTAGAGGCCAAGTTTGAGTAAAGTAGGGATCAAGTAGAGTAGAGTGGTGGCCAAGGGTTAGATAGGGTGAGTGTTGGGAGCTAGGAGGGTAGCTATGCAAGGTGTAAGGGTGCATGAGGGTTTGGTTATTAAGGGGGTGACGAGGGAGGTGTTTGCTTGGTAACCAAGTTGTTGTAGCAAACAAGTATGCAAGGAGGTGATAGAGGTGCTTGTGTGCTTGCTTGGTGACATAGTGGTGAGGTCATAGAGGTGCTTGAGGTGCTACGTTGCTAGGTTAGGTTTTTAATAGTTTAAAATGGGTGGAAATAGGTTACGGATCATATTAGGGTTTCGGTTTAGGTTTTATGGTTTAATTCGAGTTAGGGTTAGGGTTTAGGTTTTAAGATGACTTAGGGTTTAGGTTTAGGGTTTAGAAGTCATGCATTAAGTGTTTGTACCTTGTGCTAAAGTGGTAGTAAGAAACTAAAGTGATTTAGGAGGTAAAATAACCTAGTTTGGTTTTCTTGCATTATTGACTTGTACATTGGGCTTTAGAAAGTTGTACCATGGTTTTGGAGGGAAGCATGATTCAAATATTATGCTATGATACTTGTACACATGCCTTGAATACTTGTACATTCACTTTATATTAGGGTTTTGATATAAACGTTAACGGATAAAGTCTGTTTTGATATAACGTTGTAAATGGTACGTTAAATGGATAATGTACTTGGTAAAAATGATATTAAGATATAGACTTGACATATTAGGATGTTTACATGATATAGACATAGATAGAATTGGCATAGGTAGAGGTTGCGTGAGCTCGTTTACGTTCGAGATGCAAGTTACGTTGCATAATGAGATAAAGCAAAATATTCCTTGTAAAAAGGTGGTATATATATAATAGATGGATATTACAGTTCATCTAATTTAATAGATGTATAATTACATTGATGAAAATTACAGGTTGTTATAACTTGTCTGAAAAATGCGTATAGTACAAGTGATTTTTAAGTACTTAATATGATAGATGTAATGTGTTATCCCATAAACTTAACCCATATCACACCAATAAGCCATACAATAAGCAATAAGCTAGAAAAGAGATAAGAGAAAGATGAAAAATAGAGAGAGAAACAAAAGAGAAAAAGATACACAAAATAGAGAGCAACACGAAAAGATGAAAGATTCAGATTATAGAGAAATTGTGAGTTTACAATGAAAAGTAAACACAAATGCAAACTCAACATGAAAGCAAATGCAATCAACACCCTCTCCATGTGTGAAGAGGGTCCTATTTATACCCCTAGCCAACATGTAGGCATATGGGCTTTTACTAATGGGCCAGGCTTGGCTTAACTTGGGCTTTGAGCCCGAAACATGGATAATATTAGATTACAATCCAAGCCCATTTACCCCGACTAGCCTATTACTTAACAAGACTAATTGCGACTAAAAAGACCGATAATATTCTTGTTCGACTTATATAAAATTAAGGCTAACAATCTCCCCCAATGTTGAGGTCTCTTTCTTCAAACTCCTCCATTCTTGAGGTATTCGTTAAGTTCTTATTTTAGGGATGTGAAGGACTTGATCTTCTATGTTGACGTTCTTGTACGACCGAAAACATTCTTGTAGGAGGTTGTCTTGTTTTATAATTGTCTCCCCTGATGTTGAAGATATGACTTTTGACGTTTATGCTTTTCCTTGTTTATCTTCGGTCTTAGTCTTTGCTTGTTTGTAATGGCTTTGTTCATTCATGCTTTGTGATCTTGATCTTGAGCCTTTATCTTTTGACTTTGAGTTCTTGAGATCATTATCTTGAATCATCTCCTTGACTTGAATCATCTTGATTTGACTTTCTTGATCAACATGCGCTCTTGACCGACATACTCAAACTTGTTGCATTCTTGTTTGAATTATATTATCATAAGGCTATTAGTATCCCCAAAATACGGTTCTTGATTTGACTTTGAAGATCTTTAAGGAAGTTTAGTATCAACAATCTTGATGCTGAATGATTGACTTTGAAAGCTTGAGTATGAGTATGTGGTAATAAATCCGACTTCGCTGGTATATGGTTGCAACACCGACGATTGAATCTGCATTTAAAAGGTTAGTGATAAACAACAGATATGGATAAAAGTGTCTTTGTCACTTCATCGAATACGGTTGCAATAAACATGGTTCCCCGTTAATTAGTATAAATACTGCCTGCGATCAAATAGAATTCATATGAATCTTCTTGACAGGGTTTCACAGCTATACTAGCGGTTCTCGTTACCGGAGCGTCTCAAAGCAGACAACACGGTAAGAGTGAATCAGATAGTTACTATCTTTCTGATTAAGTCATCAATTCATATACTGAAATAAGTTTGATTCACATATAATCGCACCATCGTTTCTTTCCAGTTGACACAAGTTTAATTCATATAGAATCGCGCAAGTCACCTACCAAGAGCTTGTTTGATATTGGCTCAAGCAGGATTTCCATCTTCACGGTGAATACTTAAGTATCACTCGGATGTTCTGGCAAGATCTCAAGGATAATGCATAGGACTCTTTGTTACAACTTGTGAACTTTATGGTGTTCAACAAATGTATTTTGATATTGTGTCCTAATGAGATTTATAATTTGATCTCTTCTGGGCTCTAGACTCGATTTGTGCACTTTGGTTTTTCTAATCAGAGGCTGGAGCAGACTGCCACCTATTCAATATCAACAATCTCGAAGTGAGATGTCAATAGATAACGTGTGTATCTCCGTGACAAATGAGACAAGTTTCTTTTAAGAGAAACTCGAATGGCTGGGAAGGGTTGTGCATTGCATCACTGGGTCCATGACGGCTTTCTTCAATATCAACAATCATCATTGTGATTTTGATAGATTATGTATTGACCCGGTTTCTGCCTAAGTTGTGTGGAGGGCTTCTTTCTTTTCACCCTTTATCCATACATTTCTTTTTAATTCTTCAACCCCTTCAATGCTTACCAAGACGTCATTACTAACACCTTGTTGTGATTGTTCCAGTGTTAGCTCAATCTTAGTCGGCATTCTTCCCTTATTCACATTCATCTCCAATCATACCTAAGGACTGCTATTTCTAACTATGGATTGTCCTTGGGTAGATCCCTCCGGTTCTGGTTGGATCATAGGACTTATACCTAACCTTAACCACCTTATGACTTCATCGACGTCGTGAGTTAATTGGTTGTTGGGTATAGAGATCGAACCATAAAACCATTTTCTGACATTGTTATTTTCAAATACTCCCCCTACACATGTGCTCCGAGATTCGAAATTGTTTAGCACATGAAGGAAAGAGTTGCACTTAGAGTCTTAAAGATCACATTCGTCTATAACATATTTTAATCACATTTTCTCCCCTTATTTTAAATAATAAAACACTTAGTATTTGAAATACCAATTGATTAAAATTTGACATGAAAAATTCCATGGGGAGAAAAATTATACCATGATATTGCATGAATTCATTTTTCAGATTGCTCCCCTTCAACAGTATATGTGGGATACCAATATTTATTAAAACTTGACATTGGAATGAAAAATTGATATGACACCACAAAATGTTAAAGACGGAGTGAGATGCCTTAGTGAACAATGTATATTATTAATTGACATTAAGTTTCCACATTTTAATTTCACAAAATGTGTTTGGATACATAAAAAATTACAGTTTATGACATGTACCAACACATTAAAAGGCTTTGTTTTAAAAAGCTCCCCCTCAGAAATTGATTCACATAAAATGACATTCTACGTACTACAATTCTTTAAAAATTATTCGAGGAAGGGAGTGTTGAACACACAATTTTAACAAATACCACTTTTTATGGAAAAATACCACAAATTATATTGTAGACAATTTTGACATTGAAAGTTCTTTTTGAAAAATTATGTTCAACGATTTTAAAAACACATGATAGAAGACTTCTCTTCTATTTTTAGAGTAAGCGCACTGAAGCGTACACTTCCCTACCCCCATTATAACATTCGGTGGACCGAGTTATGCACTAATATACATAAGTCATTGAGAAAAAATTTATAAATGACACGTTTTGAAAGCATTTGAAAACTTCGCTCGAACGTCATTTACACGCCCGTGTCGATGTTAATCAACATTTCTAGGTACGTAAATGTTATCGATTCCAAGAGACATGTCGAGAAGATTCTTTTTGGTATTTTTGAAATTTTTTTGATTTTATATTTTGTTTTTCTAGGTTTTATATTTTTCTATTTTCTTTTTGTTGGTTTTATATTTTTGTATTTTCTTTTTCAAATTTTTTTTATAAATAAAAAATAAAGAGAGAATAAAAATATTTACAAATCGAAGTTTCCATTAGCAGTGACAGTAGCTAGAGTTGAAGTGGATGAAGTTGAATCATGTTGTTGTTGACGTTTATTTGATGCATCAGTAGTAGTGACAGCGGAAGACTTTAGAACAACTTGATGTTCTCCATTGAAATATTCGTCGAACAAAGGATCGAATAGTAGATCCAGCTCATTTGACGTTGTTACTATCTCAGCTGCTTGATGAACTTCTGTTGACATTGTGGTGTGAGGCTTGACCGTTTTTTTGTTCAAACGTTGTTTGACAATAAGGTTCGAGGCTTGATCTGTTGTGATCAAACATCATTTTTCTGTATCATCATCTGTGAATCCACTTTGACAATGGTTTCTAAGATATCAGCCTTTTCAGCAACCATACTCTGAGATTTTCCTTATTGACATAACATAATGTACCTGCACTTAAATCAAGACTTTGTTCCTTCTGAACATTGATTGATGTACCTGCCACTAGACATCCAGAGTGGTTTGCATGCTGAATATTAGGGATAATCTACATTTGAACCATGTGGGGTTCACTGTCTACCTTGCTGTGCAAGATTGTATAACTTTCCTGTTAGGAATCCACCTAATGACCAACAGATTTGAAAATTTCTACCCTGTGGGTTTCACCTAAGATCAAGATCAGGGAGACTGTTTTCTCATACACAGCGGAAGTCTTATTAGGAGAAAACATATATCTTGTAAGGATCTGCCTACCAGGTTTCTAAGTATGACTCTTTTGATCTACGGGTTTGTTACTGTTTCTGGTCTTATGGAATTGAATCTTAGCACGTGAATTTACTTCCTTCAGGAGTTTTGTTATACAAGCATCATGATTTGCACTAAAGACACACTTATGACATGTAGAACAAACAAATTGTTTAGAATCTGAGAAAGAACTAGAACTCTTAGAGTGATCTGCTTTGGGCACAGTCGTTTTCGTAACGCGACTACTCTTAGATACAGGCAAACTCCTAGATGTTTGATTGTTGCTCCTATGTTTTGGTTTGCTATCATCATCATTGCTTTGAAATCTAGTAGTAAGCATCACGCTACTTTTTGAGTTCCTATCGCTTACTTCTGTCTTTTTCCAAGCTTCATCTAGATAGTGATTATGAACCATGTCATTTTAACTAAATCTTGGCATGTTCTTAGAACTATTCCTAGATGAGCTAGATGCAATCATATGATCAAGTTTTGCAAAGGCGGACTCTATTTTCTTAGGCAAATAATGTTGAGTGACTGGTTTTGACAAATTGTTATTTACATTAACTTGGGAGGTAAACCGTTGTTTTGACATTTAAGGCCTTTCAGATTTAAACGCATTCGGTTGTCTAACAATTGATTGGTTTCTTAGTGATGGTAAAACCGGTTTCCCCAAGACTGATGTTTTATCAAACTTAGTATCTACACTATTTCCTTTTAACTTCCTTAAGTCATTTTTTAAAGCAGCAATTGCAAAAACCTTTTCCTGAATCTGAGCTTTTAATTCAGCATTATTAGCAAGCAAAGATGTTGTCTGTTCTGTAGTCTTAGATCTCGTAATTTTAATAGAATCATACAAATCTTTGTAATGCTGTTTCAAAGTCTTATTTTCCTTACGTAATTTAGCCACACTATGTTCTAATTCGATGTTCATTGTTTCAAGTACATCAATTTCCTTTTCAATCTTGGCTTTATTACTTGTTTCATTCAAAATTTGACCATGTTGCCCTGATTTTAAAGCTTGATTTTGATATTTAAGTTCGAGAGCAATACAATGTGCTTCCATTCTTGAAAAATCTTTTTGAAATTGGGCAACAGTCTTTTTGAGTAAAATATTCTCAGACTCGAGTGATTGTTTTGAGTATTCAGTTGTCTGGTTATCAGGTGATGAATCAAGCATATGACTTTTAACTTGACATGTTTCAGGATACTGGTCAACCCTACCTTCAACAATGATTTCAGGTTGCTCAGTATGCCATTGTCCTATTGCAAAGATATTATATTCAGCAGTCAATTGTACCTCAGCCATTGGCTCTTTGTCATAAATGGGTCTTATTTGTGTATCATCAACATCTGTATCATTCCCTGACATGTTGCTGTCATCTTGGACTTCTGATTCTGTTCCATTGCTTTCCATGACAACCAAACCATTATCCACTGCTTTACCCGTATGAATCATACTCTTTTGCGTCTGCATCTGTATTTTATTCACCCTTCTTTCATACTGTCTTTAATGACGTGTTCTTTCAGCAATGGACTTTTTAACATTACCCAGGTGTTGAGTAAGTACTCATGAGTGTTAAACCTCGATTCCAGTGTATTCAACAAAGTACGTGTCTATCATTTGACTATCATAATCTAATATAAACTTTGAATCGATGAACTTCTGAAACTGATTGTTTACCACCCAAAAGGCTGCCATGGATCTATCTTCTTGAAATTCATCTTTGTCAAGTTGCTTTTGTAGTTGATCTACGTTTAGGAGCATTGTTCTTGTGAAAGTATCAACATCTTGACCAAAGAGTGACATGAATGCCCGTTTGGATCCATGTTCGATGCAAATGCCTTTTAAGTCTCATTTTGAAAGAACTTGAAGGTGTGAATGAAGAGATCGAAAATATGCCATGTATCTTTCTTTTGCTTTTGACATCTTGTATTTGATTGCATGAACATCTTGTGTTTCATAATTCAAGCTGCATTCCTTTGGTGATTTGCTGGTTGCAGTCTCTGAATTACTGTCTTCTTTCTCAGAACAAGAGTTTTGTTTGACAACTAAATCAGCTTTCAGTGAATCAGTATTCAATGGTTGGGTTTGATTTGAATGATCTTCTTGTGTCTGCATCAACGTCTTTTGTTTCAACAAATGTAGAGTCCGTTGTTGATGAAGAATTATCTCAAGCATGTATTTCCGAATGGAATCCATGGTACAGATCATTGCATCATTGAAGGATTGAGCATTATATCTTGTATATTTCCTCATATGCTCTTCGAATTCTGAATTGAAAGCTTTTTTAAACTTTGTTTTGAGATTAGTCAAAGTTGTTGTGCAATCTGTCCTAGAAAGTATATCTTTAGTAAGATGTTGTTCTAGTAAATCCAAGTCTTGAGAGACCGTTCTCATTGAGATAGGCATGGTGCCATAATCTTGTAAAGTTTATGAGAGAAACTTAAATAGTGACTTGATTTCTTTAAGACTGTGCATGCATCTACTTCTTGAAAGTTGTGTCTTCTCTTGAATGTTAGAAGTTAAACACGAAGAAACTATGACATTTAAGTATCCACTTGATGATTGAATTTCCAAAGTGGTTTTGACATGTTGATGAAGTTGTGATGGATATCGGATTTTAATGTTATTGAAGGGTTGATTGTATTGTGGTGTGAGAGAAATTGCAATTAACTCTACTGGATTTTACAACTCTATGATTAAAACCGAGAAGGAAAATGTTTACTTGTTGGGATTTTACAAAATCAATAGAAAAACCATGAAATTAAAATTGACATGTTTCTCTTGAGGGATTGCATATTTCGCTTGGTTAAAAGTTGCATGTTTCGCTTGAAAAATGAAAGTTGCATGTTTCGTTTAAACTTCTAACATATTTCCGCTTGGCAAGTAACTTGTCATATTTCGATTGGCAGATAACATATTTTTTTTTTCCGTTCCGTTGATCAACTGACTTGCATATTTCGCTTAACAGTCAACATGCTTCGCTTCACTATTATCCTGCATATTTCGCTTGTCTTCTAACTTATTTCGCTTAACAACTAAACTTGCATATTTCGCTTAACAGTCAACATATTTCGCTTCTCATTTTTTAAAATATTTCGCTTCGAATTAAACCTGTATGTTTTGCTTGGATATCAAACGTACATATTCCACTTGAAATTACACCTGCATATTTCGCTTTAGTTTATAGACATATTTCGCTGAAATCCTGCATATTTCGCTTGACTTGAAACATATTTCTCTTAAACTTAAATTTGCATGTTTCGCTTGAAATTCAACATATTTCACTTGAACTCCAAAATGCATGTTTCGCTTGACATTCAACATATTTCACTTGAACTCAATACTGCATAGTTCGCTTGAACTTGAACCTGCATATTTCGCTTACAACTCAAACATATTCTACTTCAATAATAACCTGCATACTTCGCTCGCGCTTGTCTTACATATTCCGCTTGTCCTGTGAACATATTCCGCTTGATGTCTTTTGTAAGTGAGGACCACTTTTACTAAAAAACAAGATGTCCTTGTATTTGTAGGCTAAAATTGTGGATCTTGTTTCCCCTCTTGTCTTAACCGGTTTGGGACTACAAAAGGATAAGAAAAACCACAAATAAGCCACGAAATAAGCTCCCAAATTAGCTTGAATAAGCTCGAAATAAGCTAGGAATAAGCTCAAAATAAGCAACCAAAATGAAGAAAACTAAGAAACTAGTTTGAAGAACAAAGTAAAAGAGGGACGTGACTCTTGTGACTCTTGTAAATCGAACCAAAAACTCCACTCCGAGAAGAGAAAGAAAAAACATAAGTCGAATGTAATAAGCTAAAAAAAACGATCTTTGAGCTTATTAAACAAGAAAATACGCCGAGACTTATGAGCTCTATCAAGGAAAGAGTAAGATCAACAAACCAAAAGCTAAAAACCCTTTTTACCGTGGGTTTTTGAAACAAAATAAGCTACGAATTTGGCTTATTGAACCACGAATCGAACACTAAACACCCCTTGGCGAGTGATACACCTTGTTCGTCTATATTATTATCCTTTCAAACTAATAAAGCAAACTTGTATTAAGCATCTAAATGAGCTCTTATTAAGCCGGCAAAAGAAAAGAAAAAGAAAGAAAGAAAGTGTACTTGGAATCTTAGATTAAGAGAGAGAATGGTGAGTTAAAGTGTAAGAAATGCACAAAACCCTCTCCTTGGGTGTGAGGTTTCTTGTTTATTACCCTTGCCATCTAGTTGGCGTGTGGCTTTTTACTTGGGTCGGGCTTCGCTAAACTTGGGCTTGACCCCCAAAACACGACACAAATTAGATTACATCCAAGCGTTGAACCCGACTTGCCGATTACATTACCATAGTCCTAGTGTGACTTTATTAAGACCGATAACATCTTGTTTGTCTTTAATAAAATAATGGCTAACACAAGAGCTTAGCATCAGGCACTGGATGTTGAATTAGGTGCCCATGCTGACCATCTCTAAATAGGGAAAAAAAAAATCTCCGGGACTTAAGCTCAATCTCAAATCGAAGGAACCTTACTCTTAAAGTAGGCTTTAGATGCTCTCAAAACTCACTTCATTTAACAATGCAATTTGAATATCTATGTGTACCAGAATATTCTTGCAGAGTTCTGGGTCACTATCTCGAGACATCATTCTTCACTTCGTTTCAAGTTAAATGGAAAAAGTCACACTGTAAACGTTGACAAATTTAGAGACATGCTCAAGATTTGCCCTAAACTCCCTGGTCAGATATTTGAAGAACCCCCACTTAAAGAGGAGATTTTATCTTTTATTAGAGACCTTGGACACACTGGTGAGATCAAGTTTTTATCTGATGTCAACGTCAATCACATGCATCAACCATGGAGATCGTTTGCTGCCATAATCAACAAGTGTCTAAGTGGAAAAAATACTGCTTTGGAAAGTCTTCGCTTGTCACGTGCTTAAATTCTTTGGGGAATGTATCATAACAAGACTGTTGACTACGTGTAGTTGCTGTGGGAAGATTTGGTGTACCAAGTGGAGAATAAGAATTCTAAGAAGAACAATGACATGTATTACCCATGATTTACCAAAGTCATTGTAGACTACTTCATGGCAAAGGATCAGGCAATACCAAGGAGAAACAAGATGTTTTGGCACTATGCCAGGGATGACTTCATGTTTACCACAATAAGAGTCATTTCTAAACATCAGGACACACAGGTATACGACGCTCTTCTCCCTCAGCACTTGACCAACCAAGCCATGCTGGAGTCCGAAGCCTACATGACTTACCATGCTTATGCTACTGGTGAAAAGACTCCAAAACCAAAATCTATAAAGAAGAAAGTTGATTCTGAATCATCTCCCAAGAAGAAGCTTACTTAAGCTTCTAAAGGAAAAAGAATCAAGACCATAGTAAAGGGAGATAAACCTGCCAAGAAGAAGCAATATGTAACAAAGTCAAAAGGCTTAACAGTGCTATCTGAGGTTGCTTTGACTGAAGCTGAACAAATAAAGCTAGCAACAAAAAGAAGCCTAATACAAACTCACGGCTCTCACGCAGAGCTAGGTAATAGATGAAGGAACTGGTGGTTTTCCAGGGTTCCTGATGTACGACTTATAATTTGATGATGAGCAATCTCTCTGAAAGTCAGTGAAGAAGAAGATGATAATGAAGTGAATGTGAGTAAAGACAATGATGATGATGCTGACGATGATGATGATGTTGATAAAGATGATGAAGATGAGGATGATGATAATCAAGATGATGATGATGAGCAAACTGATTCAGATAACGATGGTGATGACTTTGTTCACCCCAAGCTTACCACTCATGATGATGAAGCAAGACAAGATGATGAAGTAAATGAAGAAAGTGATGATGAAAGTAATGAAGCCAGTGGATTTGAGATGTTCAAAGTGCGAATACTAAGGAAAAGGAGATTGATGAAGAGGCGACACATGAAGAGGATGAAGCGAATGAACTATACAGGGACGTGAACATTAATCTGGAGGGAAGAGACACTATGATGACAGATTCTTCACTACCTAATGTTCAAGGAACTCAGGTAACGGAAGATACTCATGTGATAATCACCACTCCGGTCAATCCTGAAGGTCAACAGCAGAGTTCTTCTGTGTCATCTGGCTTCGTTTCTAATGTTCAAGGAACTCAGGTAACGGAAGATACTCATGTGATAATCACCACTCCGGTCAATCCTGAAGGTCAACAGCAGAGTTCTTCTGTGTCATCTGGCTTCGTTTCTAACATGCACAACCCCAGTCCAGATACATGTATTGACATAATATTTATATAACACTAGGCTACTTCAATAGTGATGTTGGTCACCACTATGCTGAGCCACTCTTTTATCTGCAAACAAACTCTGTACCACTACTCCTCTCATCACACATCTGTAACAAATGCTAGTACCCTCGCCAGCAACTGTTCCAAGCTCCTCACTACAAGATCTTCCTAAGTTTGGCTCTTTATTTGGGTTTAACCATAGACTAAAAACTTTGGAAACCGACTTCTCTGAGTTCAAGCAAACAAACCAATTTGCTGATACAGTTTCTTCCATTCCTGACATTGTTGATGCATACCTTGCCAACAAGATGAAATGATGACGTCAAAAACTGCTATTCTGTTAATTACCCAAACGACTCAGAGATAGCTCCAAACGAAAATGCAGACTTCCTTAACAAACTTAATGATAACATTAAGAAAATAATCTAGGATCAAGTCTAGGGAACAAGTTAAAAGCTCAAGTCTCTTAAGATTTTTGCCAAAAATTGTGAAGAAAGTAAATGAGGGGGGGGGGAAACTCAAAGCTGAGTTTATGACTCGTTCATACTACTGAATCAAGACATTCTTGTATAGCTACCACCAACTTATATTAATTTGGCTGTATAGAGATTCTCATAGACAAGATGGAAAGAAATGAGTCAATCCACAGATCTGATGAACAAAACAATCTTTACAAAGTACTGGTTGACACATACGAAAGTAACAAGCTCATACTTAACACTTATAAAGATACTGTTTTGTTCAAAAGACGTAGAGATGATGAGGATAAAGACGAAGAACCCTCCCTGGATCAAACTGGGGGTCAAAGAGAAGACGAGCTAGAAAAGAACCAGAGTCAACCAGTGCACCAAAGGAAAAGACATCCAAGACATCTGGCAAGTCATATGAAGGGTCCAAATCTAAACACAAGACTACTGACGAATCTGCTCAAATAGAGGAGCCTATGCACACTACCAAAGATTTGGAAGAACCCGCACATTAGGAGTTCGAAACAGGAGTTACTAAAGATCAACATAATAAAGAAACCCCTAAGTACCCTGATTGGTTTCAGAAACCCACAAAACTTCCTTCTCCCGATCGTGATTGGAACAAGACTTTGCCTGATGCTCATGGACCTGTTCAACCTTGGCTAAGCTCTTTGGCCCAAAAGGAAGACCTGCAAGAATCGTTTAATGAGTTGATGGACACCCCTCTTGACTTCTCAGCATTTGTAATGAACCGACTTAAGGTTGATACTTTAACACCAGAACTATTAACCGGTCTAACATTTGAGCTGATGAAAGGATTATGCAAGAGTCTAGTGGAGCTCGAATACCTCTTTGAAGAAGTCTACAAGGAAACCACTGAACAATTAGACTAGAATAACCCTAAAGGTCAGCAATATCCACATGATCTGCGAAAAACACTACCATTGATACCCAATTCTCGAGGTCGTCGTGTCATACCTCGTTTTGATTACCTCACATCCCCCTACATTGCCTCCTAGTCATAATCTAAGCGGTGTGTCTCAAAGCCGAAAATATCAACCCGCTTCTCGGGCTCACGCTCCTGACCAAGGCTGCAGATTACAGGCACATCAAATGGATTAATGATTTGGTCCCTAACTGAATGTGGAGTCAAGTGCGATTAGCTAGACAAAATGTCCTATAGGGAAATCACATTGGGGACGAAAACGACAATAATTCTATGGATTTGCTGCTAACAGGGAATCTGCTCGAGATGTATACTCCAAACGCAGAATCATTGCTGTCACAAAGCTTGAAATAGTCGACTGGCATAACTACAAGCATCTTGATTGGATCACTGTTCGTAGGGATGATGACAAGCTATAAAAATTCAAAGAAGGCGATTTCAATAGGCTTCGCATTCAAGACATCGAAGACATGCTGCTTCTTCTTGTTCAAGGCAAACTGACAAATCTCACCGTTGAAGAACGCTTAGCCTTTAATTTCTCCTTTTTTAGTATGTATCATTTGAGTTCCCATGAGGAAGTGTTGGGAGAATAATTATTTAAAATGTGAGAAGATCTATTTCTGATTCAATTAATGTTTTACCCAATCAGTTAATCACTAAGCTTATTTTTAAAAGGAGTAGAATTAGTTGACAAAAGAGGTTCACATAGGTTTGATAAGTATGATGATTCCTTAAGTTAGTCAGTATTCTACAGAAAGAAATGAGTACATTTGGGACTTAGTTGACTTAGGTGTTATCATTTCGACTACTTAGAGGGAATAATTGTGACTTTCGAGACTTAGTTGACTTTGGTGTTTCAATTTATATCATCTCTATCATGTAAGGAGAAATACAGACATCCAGGACTTAATTGACTTTGGTGTTACGGTTTCGAATTAATTGTGTACTTCAGATGTTTGGGCTTTTTACATCAAGACTTCTTAATGCGGCCTGCAAGAAATCTTTGAATCTACTCAAGAAAAGATTGTTGATTCGGGGGGGAGCTAAGACAACTTCCAAAAGGAGATTATTGAGGCGGACTACAGATTACTGTCGTAGATAGAATGACTTTGTCATTTTTGGTTTGAACATATTCAGGTCTTGTCTCATACATAGTCTTGTGAATATATATATATGTAGTGTAGACTTGAAAATGGTGAATATAAGTAGTGCTTGAGTACTAATTTTTCAAGAATTTTTTAGTAAATTCAAAATCTTTCAAAATTATCGTACTCAGCACTATCTTATATACCCTCAAATATTGAGGGGGAGCATTAAAATGTTCCTTATATGGCTTGTGAATAATTGGAACATTTCTCTCCCCGTAAGCATAAATTTTAATCTTTTGATATCCAAAATATCAATAGACATGACATTTTTGATAAGGGGAGAAAATGTAATTAAAATATATGGCTAATAATGTGATTTTTTAAGATCTTAAGTGTTCGCTAACCCATATATGTGCTAAACTCTTTCGATTAATCGATGCACATATGAAGGGGGAGCAAATGGTTACGTGATTGGTAGAAATGTAGAAGTACCAAAGACTGACCATTTAATTTATTGTATTGGAGTTATAAGGTGGTTAAGTTTAGGTATCCATTCCCATGATCCAGCCAGAACCGGAGGGATCTACCCAGGGATATTCCACTAATTAGTGTAGTAGTCATTAGGTATGAAAAAGGAGTAAAAGTGAGAATAAGGGAAAAGTGCCGACTGAGATGGAGCTAGTACTGGAACAAACCCAACAAGGTACTAGTTATGAAGTCTCGGTAAGCGCTAAAGGGGTTGAAGAATTAAAAAGAAAAGTTAAGAAAAAAGGTGAAAAGAAAGAAGCCCTCCTTACACTTAGGCTGAAACCGGGTCAATACATCTGCTTTCAAGAATCACAAAGATGATTGCTGACATTGAAGATTGACATCATGAACCCAGTGATGCAATGCACAACCCTCCTTAGCCACTCAGAATCTCTCAAAAGATTTATGTTTCATTTCTCACTGAGATTACACGTATTTCTATCAACTTTCTCACTCCGAGTTAGTTGGTATTGAAAAGGTGGCAGTCTGCTCTAGCCTCCGATCACTAAAACCAAAGTGCACATTGAGTCTAGAGCCAAGAGATCATCTATAAATCTCATTAGGAAACTTGTTAAAGATTATTCTTGTTATTTCACACAATATGAATAACGAGAAATATATAAAGAGTCCTACGTATTATCCTTGTGATTTTGCCAGAACATCCGAGTGATACTTAAGTATTCACAGTGAAGATGGAAATCCTGCTTGAGCCAACATCAAACAAGCTCATGGTAGGTGACTTGTGCGATTCTTATGAATCAAACTTGTGACAACTGGAAAGCAACAATGGTGCGATTCTATATGAATCAAACTTGTTCTAGGTTATGGATCGACGATTAATGAATTTTGAATTGCTTAAAACTCTCGATGTATCACAAAACCACTTTAGCAAGTTACACCTTGATTGATTTTCAAATCAATTTTTCTATTCAATCGGTGAGACAGTAACTCACTGGTTCACTTTTATCATGCTGTCTGCTTTGAGATGTTCCGGTAATGAGAACATGCTGAGTTTGATGAATCTAATACATATGTGTTAGAAAGATTCGATACTTCAGCTGGAAATCCTGTCAAGGAGATTCTTCTTAAATTGAATCTACCTGATCACAGGTCGATCCTCACGGATTCAAAGGTTACTCCAACCAAACATGGGCGAATGACAAAGCCATATTCGTCCCCCCGCTTTATTGCTAACTGTTTTAATGCAGGATACTTAAAGATGGTCATGGAGGTACCTGGTTCCAGCTGACTCATAGATTCATAGCCACATGCTCATACCCGACCGACAAACATAAAGACATCATGAAAGCTCAAGTACATGTTTCAAGACTTCCGCTACTCTGATACCATACGTCTTTCTTGAAGTGACAAAGCATTAAAGTCAAAGAATTTCAAAGAAGTTTTCGTCACTCTGATAACCGAACATCTTTCTCAAAGTGACTAAGTGTTAAAGTTAAAGAATATCAAGAAAGATGGTTACACTCGCTTTCAAACATCAAGAACTGTATGAGCATGTTGGTCCAAAGTCACAAGATCACAAGAAGGCAAATAATTACAAGATAGTCAAATGGTGATGCAAGATTTATGATCTCAGGAAGTTCAAAATCAAGTATTAAAGGCTCAAGATCACAATCAAGCTAAAGGAACGAGCTCAAGCCTAAAGTCTATAGATCACTACATATTTCACAAGACAAAAGATCAACTATTACACAAAAAGGACTCAAGATCAAGACAAGAAGCTTCAACGATTAATGATCAAGGTCACAAGGAGAGATCTCTATAATCATCCCTTAGGGGGAGATTGTTAGGAACACAGAAAGTGTTGGTCATTTATGAGATCTCAACGATCGTCCCTTAGGGGGAGATTGTTAGGAATTCAGTTTTTAGTGAATTGACGACCATTATCGATCTCACGAGCCTTTGCAATAGTTAGACAATATTATGTAATAATTAGTAAGCTAACCGGGCCGGCTTAGAGAAAGTCCAAGGAAAGCCCGGTCTGGCCCATATCTTGTAACTATATAAACCGTCTCCACACATGGAGAGGGTGTTGGTTGAATGCAATTCTCTACATTACATATGTGTGTTTTTAGTGTATTCTCCTATCCACTCTCTCTCTAGCTTTCTCTATCCAAGTTTCATAAGTGTGTGTGAAATTTCATATCCATCAGATACGATGTATAGATTATCTAGAACAGAAGTAGATTCTAAGTTTTCCTATTTGACTTTTGTGCCAAAAAAAATTTCTACCTTTCTTCAGAGCAAATCATGCTGATATTTTTACCTTTGTTACAGGAAGAACTTATCAGAGCTAGTTGATTGAAGAAGGAACTACAAGAAGTCATGGCTGAACCAATTCTATCTGATAACATGGAAAGAGCTCTAACTGAATTAAATCTTTCTATCACCAGTAACGACATAAACATTGAACTCAGCATGGAATTTTTGGTGGAATTAAGAAAGAACATATATCACGAAACGTACAATAAAGACGTGGTGGATCACATTGCTAAGGTACTTAAAATGGTTGATTTGATCTATGTTCTTGGCGTGGATTCCCATCAAATACGAATGAAAGTGTTTCCTCTCTCGTTGGCCGATGATACTAAAGAATGGTGGATTAGTGAAGGAGATGAAAAAAATCACCACTTGGGAGGAACTTGTTAAGAAATTCTTCTGTAGATTCTATCCCGAATCAAACGATGAAGAATATGAAATGTTAGACGAAGGAGAAAACTAGGGGATTGATCCACTTGAATTCTTATCAAACGTAAACACATTATTCAAAAACCATAAGAAAGTGGATGTAAGGACTCAAAAGATGTGAATTCAACTCATGGATGAATGGAGGAATTGGATAAGAGAAATGTGGATACTGTTATTCCAAGCAATAATGAATTGAAGGAATCTAAATATGAAAACCTGCCCAACACTGCTACCGATTCATTCTTCAAGGCCTATGAAGCACGTGATATTGAAAAAAAAATGTCAGACAAAGCGCAAATATAGCAATACATCCAATTCTATCAATGAGCAACCTAACAAAAGAAGGTGCAAAGCAGAAAAGTTTAAAGCTATTCAGTACTCGCTTGGACCCAATGAAGAATATATTGCTATAAGGAGTTATGAATATGATATTTGGGAGAGAAACGAAGATAATATGTCCAATATCTATCAAGATATTTTTCAAAAAAAGGACGAAGGATGGAAGGTGACCCGCACCAAAAAAATGAAAGGAAGCTGAAGAAAAAGTCTAACTTAAAGACTTCGCTGTAAACAAAAGTGCAACCGGGAGACAACCCGAATTGTTATTTAATTTTATCGAGTCTGTCTTCCCAGACATCAATACGGCGTATCCGCTCCATACCATACAACGTATTGATTGTCTGGACGTTA
>BQNB010110454.1:0-22553 GCA_026074375.1 Tanacetum coccineum | reverse complement strand
CTGTCTGAGGAGTTTGTTGTGTTGGTGTTTGTGATGATGATGGTGGAGGTGGTGGTGGTGGTGGAATTTCATCTTGTGATCCAGACATGTTTAGTTTTGTAGGATGGAGATGTATAACTGGTTTTGTTTGTTCTTCTTACTCAGAGTTTCTCACAGGCTCTGATACCACTTGTGAGTCCCTAACTGAATAGATCTTTGCAACCTACTAAGGGTGATAGCCAACTTGTATAAATACAGTTTGACTATATAGAAACACTGACTATGAATACTATGTGCTAATGCGGAATCTTAACACAAGTACTAAGAAGAACAATGAAAAACTAAATAATAATTTCTATTAATCTGCTTTGAGTGATTACAGATTACTAACTATGAGATATGATTGTATGAGATGTATTGAACTCGTATATCTAACTATGCCAAGAGGGATCCTTTTATAGACTAAGGATAAACCCTAACAGGCTTACAAAACGCGTAAAAGATAATACATATCTTTTCCTAAAATATCTCATACATATCTCTTAAACGGTACTAACTAATTTCTACTATCGGTACTAACTAACTGATCAATACTTAACATTTTGTACTATCAGTACTAACTATTTATACTGTTGGTACTAAGTTAGGAAAATGTAATTCCTAACAAATACTACGCATGTCCTTGTTCAAAGGTGAAGTATCTAAAAACAATTATTTATGTAATATATAATTAATTGCTTGTCAAAAGCACATTTCTTATGATTTCCTTACTACGCAACAGCCAGGAACTCAAGATAGAGGATGTGGCTACTTTATGTGGATGGATGACCTCAAACTCTATCTAAGTTCTTCTTCTGGACCTTCAAAACCTCCAAGTTCTTATCCGGGACCTTCAACATGTACAAGTTATTCTCCTGGACCTTCTGGATCTGCACTGAATCTCGGAAAGGCAGAGTGCTCAAATTGTAAGTTCTTGGCTGAAAAGATAAAGACACTAGAGGCAAAGATAAAGATACTAGAGGGAACACTAGAGATGGAAAGGCATCCTGAGAACCACACACTTGAGTCAGCTGCAATACTTCACGAGCTGTATAATGACATAGGAAAACTTGGTTTGGAGTAGTTTTTCATTTAGCTAAAGCAATTTAGCATTTCGAATGTAATTTGTATGCTTTAATGTTTCAATGTTTATCGATTTGTATTGTAATTCGTATGCTATAATGTTTAAACGTTAATCGATTAGGAATGAATTCGTATATTTTAGTTATTTGTTGTGGTTTAACACCGTTCGATTTAGTTAACTTTCAAGTAAATTTATCAAAGTAATTTTTAGTGAGTAGAAGTTATGATCAAACTAATTAATGATAAAACAAATAAAATTAAAATAACATTAAACACTTTTAGCCACGATATGTCGTGGCTACATATTTTAATATTTATCATTTAACTTTATCGATAAAACATAAAAAGAATTAAAATAATATAAAACTTTCAGCCACGACATATTGTGGCTAAATGTTTTGATATTTATCATTTTAATTTTATTTATAAAACGTAAAAATAATTAAAATAATATAAAACTTATAGCCGCGACATATCGTGACTAATTGTTTTAATATTTATCATTTAATTTTCATACTTATTATTTAATGTCATTAATAAAATGAATATAGTTAAAATAATAATAAATACTTTTAGCCACGGTATGGTCGTGTCTAAAAGTTTTAGTCAAAATTAGTAACCAATTTTTAGTCACGATACGGTTGTGTCTGCAAGTTTTAGTCAAATTTTTTTGACAAAGTTTCTTGGTTGAAAGTCTCGGTCAAGGTTTTTAGAACTTTAGTCATGACTTAGGCGTGACTAAAAGTTTTAGTCAAATTTTTAGATAAAGTTTCTTCGTTGCAAAATATGGTCAAGTCACTACAACAAAAGCCCCTTTCCCCAGCGCGTTTTTCCCCAGCGACATATGTCGCTGGGGAAAAGTCGCTAAACGACAAAATACTCCGACGTGGCATTTTTTCTCGTTGAATCTTTAGTCAAACGTTATTGAAACGTTTTCCCCAGCGACATGTCGCTGGGGAATCTTTTCATGAAATATAATAAAAAATTTTAGCGAAAATCTAAGCGGGAAATTATCCCGCCAGTCTTTCCCCAGCGACAGGTCGCTGTTATCATCCCCGCCAGTCGCTTTCCCCAGCGACAGGTCGCTGGGATACTTTTTGTCAATTGTTTAGCTTTACGTAATCTATCCCATAATTGTTCGTATCGCTTGAATTGTACAATTTTCCTCCCTAGCAGACTTGTACGTGGGGAAACGTAACCAGGCTTATTTATTAGGCTCGGCCCGTTTATAAGTTAACATATTTTCGGGGTTTAGGGTCTTTAGTTTACCCCCAGCGACATGTCCGCTGTGGATGTTCGTATTCGACTTTTAAACAAACTACGTTTTTTTAGGCTACTTTTCGGTCCAATATTCCACAAACTAGACCTAAATATACTCACAAAGTAACTGAATATTACTCCTATCTACCACTAAAATGTAATCATAAATACACGTACATGTGACCTACAAATCGGATTAACGTTTTATTATCCTTCATCCATACTCTAATTGTCCCTCTAGGCTATCCTTATCCTTGCCTAGACTCATACATTGAACCTCTAATGTAGTCTAACCCCCAAGCTCAGACATTTGATACCTCTATGTGAACCCTTGCTCATACAGTGAACCTTTAATTGATAACCTATGCTCAATACATTGAACCTCTAATATGTAACCCCTACCACTTATGTTACTAAATCACATAACAAGACGTCGAAACCAAAAAGTATGATCACTAGGATCCAACTTTCAATCTATTATCTCAGAGATAGATTTGTTTCTTAAACACAAACCTTTTTGCACACTCGTTAAAACGTGGTTTGTCCTTAGGTTTACGATTAGGTACAACACGGTTTCTTGGTCCAGTTGCTACCGGAAAGTGTACGGACCACTTGTTATTTAATGTCATTAATAAAATGAATATAGTTAAAATAATAGTAAATACTTTTAGCCACAGTATGGTCGTGTCTAAAAGTTTTAGTCAAAATTAGTAACCAATTTTTAGTCACGATACGGTTGTGTCTGCAAGTTTTAGTCAAATTTTTTGACAAAGTTTCTTGGTTGAATCCTTGTTGAAAGTCTGTCTAGGTTTTAAGAACTTTTAGCCACGAACTTTCAAGGCGTGACTAACAAGTATATTTAGTCAAATTTATAGAGATAAAGTCTTTATTCGTTGCAAAATATGGTATACAATTTTGACTGCAACATTTTAGTCCCGAGTTTAGTCGTCGGATAAAAATGGATATCTCAATAGTCAAACGGTGAGCGCTAAGCGCAATTTTGAGTCGTCTTAGTGGAACTTTTAGCCACGACCAAGTCTAGGCAATCATATTTCCTTGTGGCCAAAAGGCCTCGATTCTTGTGGTGGTAAAAAAAAAGTAAAATAATCGTAAAAAAAAAGAGTGGAGAAAGAAAAGAAGAAGAAAAAAAAGACAAAAAAAAAAACTATGAAAGAAAGGATAAAAGAAAAAAAAGAAAAAGGGAATAAAAAAGCGATACAAAAAGAAAGAGAGGAAAAAAAAAGTAGAAACAAGACGAAGAAAAAGAAAAAAAAAAAAACAAGAAGGAAAAAAAAAAATAAAAAGTATAAAGAAAAGAAAGAAAAGCAAAGTGTGACGAACACAAGTAACATGATGTATGCCACCGATTGCTAATCCACAAAGATTGTTATCAACAACTACAAAATTTGTTGATAGATATGATAGTTTTATATTTGCTTAACAATGAAGTTGAGGTGTGTTATTGCGTTAATATAGATAACTTGATTTAATATAGATTAAATAATTAACGTGTTTTAATTTTTGTTAATCTAGGTCAACCATGTAAAAATAGTAGCCAGATTAACTAATGACGACTATCCATATAGATAATAAAATATACGTCTAGCTATACCATGGTTTGACATTATTGTATTTCTGTTATAAATCCATATATAATTGTTAGAAGTCATAATCGCTATGCCTTTGAGTAACGCAAAGTTGGAGGTTTTGACATTGACTACATACTCCATTTGTCAAAGTGAATCCCCTCAAAGAGCACTTTATTTGGTTTCACGCGTAACATACACTAGTATCACATTTCCATTTTTGCCTAACTCCACTTACTTTAGTTTCCGAACATAGTCTTAAAATATCAAATCATATCACACTAAGATCTTACATGCAAAAATGTTCGAATCATATACCAGAATAATCCATATCTAGAATTATTATTAGGATGTTAGTGCTGTCTATATATGTAGATCGATAATGCATATTAGGTATCAAATAGATGTATAATAACTATATTAGATATCTGATGTCTATATCATGTTTTTGAAATACAGAGAATAGGGTTTTAAGATATATTTGGATTCAAGTTAATACCCGAATCAACCAAAAATGGGTATAGTGTCACCAACTAACCTAACACCAATGGCAAACTTGTAACACACTCATCATCATGACCAAACAAGTTAGGACCAGATCCAACAGCCTAGATATTATTGATTGTGTATAACTTCTTGTGTTCTTATATTATTGATTATGTATTCTGTTGAGGTAAAATCTTGATCTCCGGCCTTCGGGTACGTTGGTGTCCCCTTGGACCGATGGTAGTCTGGAACTCCTACACACAAGAGATAACACGTGTTAGCCTCGCCCAGGTGTGACCCTAGGACCAAGCTCCGGCGTGAGAGTAAGATTCAAATGTGTGTGTATATGTAAGTAAAGTGATACAGTGTCACAACATTAGTTGAGAATGCCATAAATGTGATAGGGGTATTTATACCAACCCCAATGTGTACCTGGATGACGTCCTGCGTGGTTGACCTCATATCTGATATGCATGACGCATGTGTGTGGTGGATCCGCCAGATCAGCGTGTCTGGATGTCAGATCGTCCTTTTAGGGTGCAGACAACCCCTGCAAGGATTAGCGACTACCTGCAACATTTAGACAAATACAGTACCTTAGCATATATTCATTACTTGTGTCATCTTTGTCGCCTACTGTTTGTCCCTAGGGTAAGGTCCGGCTAAGACCCTCCGAACATAGTACTATCCGGTACATGTGTACGGCACATACACGAACATGTTCCACAGTGTTGTATTATTAGTTATACTGATGATGCAACACTATAGATTATTATTTAAAATTGTTCCTTTCCTTATTTTTGGTCGTCCGGACATTTGTTTACCGAGGCCTTTATGGTTTTTTATCGACTTCATTTTCTACTGAGTGCATGGGGTTGGCTGTAACGCATGAATAACTCTCGAGTGTGGTAACTCTTCGTATGAACTTATAACCTTGTCGTATTTGACTTGCATTGAAATTATATTCATATACAAGACATGTTAAATAGGTGAGTCGATATGATATTCACATATAATACATGTTAAACGGACGAGTCGATATGATATCATTATACATTAGATGTTAAACGAACAAGTCGAGATGATATCGCCATACATGAGATGTTATTCGATATGATATCGTTATACATGAGAAGTTAAACGGATGAGTCGATATGATCACCGTATACATGAATGTTATAACCACGAGTCTATGAAATCGTTATATATGTAGATGCTAAACGACGAGTTTGGATATGATAACACCATACAGGATGAAGCGTTAAAACGAACGATGCGATATGAATACCGTTATACCATGAAGACAGTTAAAAAGGCTAAGTCGCTATATAACGTTATAACATGAGATATTAAACAAACGAAAAGGACGAGTCGATAGGATATCCGATTATACATGAGATGTTAAAACGTACGAGTCGATATATGATATCGGATATACATGAAAGTTAACGGAAAGGAGCTCGATTGATTCGTTATACATGAGAAGTTTAACAGGAGGAGTTGTTATGATATCGGATATACATTGAGATGTTATAAACGGACGGGTCGATACTAAATTCAGTTATATACATGAGATCTTAAAACGGACCGAGTCGCTATGAATCGTTATGTCATGAGATTAAAACACGAACGAGTCGATAGATATCATTAGACAAGTTATTATGTTATATGGGCATCAATCGTCGATATTGATATCGAATACTGTGCTGTTAATACGGACGATCGATATGATATCGTTGATATCATGAGAAGTTCAATGGAGGAGATCGTAATATATCGTACTACATGAATGTTAAACTACGAGCCGATATACATATCGTTTACATGAGATGATTAAACGTGTTGAGTCGATATTACGATCCCCGATTAAATCGTTATACAAAGATTTAAAACGATGAGAGGCTCGTATATGAAAATCGTTCATACATGAAGAAAGTTAAACGAGAGTGTCGATATCGTTATACATGACATGTTTAACGACCGAGTCGATCTACTGATTACAGTATCTATCTTAACATTGGCTGTCTTAAACGGCACGACAGACGATATGATATCGTTATAACACATGAGAAAGATAAAACGGATGAGTCGATATATTAAATCTGCATACATAAGTTTGCTAAACGGTTACGAGGCGATATGAATATCGTTATAACATGAAATTTTAAAACGTACGAGTCGAGATTTATATTGATATACAAGTTATGTTATACATTCCGGTATCCGCTAAAAGTTCTTGTATTTTTACCAGAAAGTCATATCTTAGCCTCTACAAACACACACCCACACATCTTATCCTCACAAAACACAACACACACTCAAGACCAAACACACACAATCACACTCACTCTATCCTCCACAACAAACACCCATACGCACATTACATACTCACTCATATCCGATAACCACCACCACAATTCACCACCAACCTCAACGATCACCCCGCCACCCAAGAGTGGAAGAGATATGATCAACTCTTTTTAAGTGCACATGTTAAAAAGGAGATGTGGTGTTGTGAACATCACGCAAACCTTACAGTTATAGTAGACAATACTACGCATGTCCTTGTTCAAAGGTGAACTATCCAAAAATAATTATTTATTTAATATATAATTAATTTTCTTGTCAAAAAGACACTTCTTATGATTTCCTTACTACGTAACAACCAGGAACTCAAGATAGAGGATGTGGCTACTTTATGTGGATGGATGACCTCAGACTTTATCAAAGTTCTTCTTCTTGACCTTCAATGCCTCCAAGTTCTTATCCGGGACCTTCAACAAGTCCAAGTTATTCTCCGAGACCTTCTCGATCTGCACTGTATCTTGGAAAGGCAGAGTGCTCAAATTGTAAGTTCTTAGCTGAAAAGATAAAGACACTAGAGGCAAAGATAAAGATACTAGAGGGAACACTAGAGATGGAAAGGCATCCTGAGAACCACACACTTGAGTCAGCTGCAATACTTCACGAGCTGTATAATGACATAGGAAAACTTGGTTTGGAGTAGTTTTTCATTTAGCTAAAGCAATTTAGCATTTCGAATGTAATTTGTATGCTTTAATGTTTCAATGTTTATCGATTTGTATTGTAATTCGTATGCTATAATGTTTAAACGTTAATCGATTAGGAATGAATTCGTATATTTTAGTTATTTGTTGTGGTTTAACACCGTTCGATTTAGTTAACTTTCAAGTAAATTTATCAAAGTAATTTTTAGTGAGTAGAAGTTATGATCAAACTAATTAATGATAAAACAAATAAAATTAAAATAACATTAAACACTTTTAGCCACGATATGTCGTGGCTACATATTTTAATATTTATCATTTAACTTTTAGCCACGACATATCGTGGCTAAATGTTTTGATATTTATCATTTTAATTTTATTTATAAAACATAAAAATAATTAAAATAATATAAAACTTATAGCCACGACATATCGTGACTAATTGTTTTAATATTTATCATTTAATTTTCATACTTATTATTTAATGTCATTAATAAAATGAATATAGTTAAAATAATAGTAAATACTTTTAGCCACGTTATGATCGTGTCTAAAAGTTTTAGTCAAAATTAGTAACCAATTTTTAATCTGAATACGGTTGTGTCTACAAGTTTTAGTCAAATTTTTTGACAAAGTTTCGGAGTTGAAAGTCTTGGTCAAGGTTTTTAGAACTTTAGCCACGACTTAGGCGTGGCTAAAATTTTTAGCCAAATTTTGAGATAAACTTTCTTCGTTGCAAAATATGGTCAAAGTTTTGAGAACTTTTAGTCACGAGTTAATCGTGGATAAAATTGGATTTCATAGTCAAACGGTGAGAAGCGACTATGTCGTTTAGTGGACTTTTAGCCACGACTTTGGTCGTGGTTAAATATTTCTTGTGGCTAAAGGCCTCGATTCTTGTAGTGTAGAAAAGAAAGAAAACAAAGTGTGACGAACACAAGTAACAGATGTATGTGTAAGATTGTTATCAACAACTACAAAATTTGTTGATAGATATGATAGTTTTATATTTGCTTAACAATGAAGTTGAGGTGTGTTATTGCGTTAATATAGATAACTTGATTTAATATAGATTAAATAATTAACGTGTTTTAATTTTTGTTAATCTAGGTCAACCACGTAAAAATAGAAGCCAGATTAACTAAAGACGACTATCCATATAGATAATAAAATATACGTCTAGCTATACCATGGTTTGACATTATTGTATTTCTGTTATATATCCATATATAATTGTTAGAAGTCATAAACGCTATGCTTTTGAGTAACGCAAATTGGAGGTTTTGACATTGACAGCATACTCCATTTGTCAAAGTGAATCCCCTCAAAGAGCATTTTATTTGGTTTCACGCGTAACATACACTAGTATCACATTTCCATTTTTGCCTAACTCCACTTACTTTAGTTTCCGAACATAGTCTTAAAATATCAAATCATATCACACTAAGATGCTTACATGCGCAAAAATGTTTCGAATCATATATTCAGAATGTAATCCATAGCTAGAATTATTATTAGGATGTGAGTGCTGCTATATATTAGATGATATGCATATTAGAGTAGTCAAATAGATGTATACTAATATGTATAATAACTATATTAGATATCTGATGTCTATATCATGTTTTTGAAATACAGAGAATAGGGTTTTAAGATATATTTGGATTCAAGTTAATACCCAAATCAACCAAAAATGGGTATAGTGTCACCAACTAACCTAACACCAATGGCAAACTTGTAACACCCTCATCATCATGACCAAACAAGTTAGGACCAGATCCAACAGCCTAGATATTATTGATTGTGTATAACTTCTTGTGTTCTTATATTATTGATTATGTATTCTGTTGAGGTAAAATCTTGATCTCCGGCCTTCGGGTACGTTGGTGTCCCCTTCGACCGGTGGTAGTCTGGAACTCCTACACACAAGAGATAACACGTGTTAGCCTCGCCCCAGGTGTGACCCTAGGACCAAGCTCCGGCGTGAGAGTAAGATTCAAATGTGTGTGTATATGTAAGTAAAGTGATACAGTGTCACAACATTAGTTGAGAGTGCCATAAATGTGATAGGGGTATTTATACTAACCCCAATGTGTACCTGGATGACGTCCTGCGTGGTTGACCTGATATGCATGACGCATGTGTGGGACCCGCCACATCGGGTTCGTCCTTTAGGGTGAAGACAACCCTGCAAGATAGCGACCTTACCTGCACATTTAGGACAAAGATAGTACCTGTGGCATATTGTCGTTACTTGCGTCATCCTTGTCGCCTACTGTTTGTCCCTAGGTAAGGTCCGACTAAGACCCTCCTTGTCGACATATCGTGGCTAAATGTTTTGATATTTATCATTTTAATTTTATTTTTAAAATATAACAATAATTAAAATAATATAAAACTTTTGGCCACGACATATCGTGACTAATTGTTTTAATATTTATCATTTAATTTTCATACATATTATTTAATGTCATTAATAAAATGAATATAGTTAAAATAATAGTAAATACTTTTAGCCACGGTATGATCGTGTCTAAAAGTTTTAGTCAAAATTAGTAACCAATTTGAAGTCACGATATGGTCGTGTCTACAAGTTTTAGTCAAATTTTTTGACAAAGTTTCTTGTTTGAAAGTCTTGGTCAAGGTTTTTAGAACTTTAGCCACGACTTAGGCGTGGCTAAAAGTTTTAGTCAAATTTTTAGATAAAGTTTCTTCGTTGAAAATATAGTCAAAGTTTTGAGAACTTTTAGTCACGAGTTAGTCGTGGCTAAAATTGGATTTCATAGTCAAACGGTGAGAAGCGACTATTTTGTTGTTTAGTGGACTTTTAGCCACGACTTTGGTCGTGGCTAAATATTTCTTGTGGCTAAAGGCCTCGATTCTTGTAGTGATGGTTTGGGTGAGGCTAGTATGTTTAATCTGATAATCTTTCCTTCAATGTGGATCAAACCGTCAAACTATATTTATGTGCACACACAATGCACAATGAACGACCCTGAGACCCATTTTCTAGTTCAAGATAGCTGCTTATAATACGCATTATGTATCATATACACTTATATATTAAAAAATTGTAATGCATGACCGCGATGAGAGCTCAGATAGTTTGGACAAAGGATTGCCCGTGGTTTCCATCTCTATTGGTGACAATGCCCAATTCGTGTATAAAGATGCGGGGAAAGAATATAAGGTTTTGTTAAATTCGGGAGATGTATTGATATTCGGTGGAAAGTCTAGGCATATTTATCATGAAGTGAGGGAAATTTGCGCTGAGACAACTCCTCGTTCGTTGCTAGAAAAAAGCATGTTGACACCCGGACGTCTCAACCTTACATTCAGACAATACTGAACCCAGGCCTCCTATGCTTATTTGTTTCAAGTCTCAAAAGTAAAACATCCTATTTGGTTAAACGTATATAACAAGCAGGGTTACCCGCACGTTGCTGCGAGACGTTAATTTTTCGTGTGTTGTTGCGGGCCATTGTTATTATTATTATATATTTTTTTATTTTGTGCGGGTTTATTTTTTCGGTCTCATGTTTAATAGTTTGTTTTTTTCTTATATGGCCTTATGTGTTGGGCCTCATATTTAAAGGTTTTTTTTTTGTTTATATGTTTTTTTGTGCATGTTTATTTTTTCGGTCTCATTTTTAATAGTGCGTGTTTATTTTTTCGGTATCATGTTTAATAATTTGTTTTTTTTTTCCTTATATGAGTTTATGTCTCGCGCGTTGTTGCGAGGCGGTAAAAAAAATTTATACTTTTTTTTGTTTTTTTTTTGTCTCATGTTTAATAGTTTGTTTTTTTTATATGGGCTTATGTGTTGGGCTTCATGTTTAAAGCTTTGTTTTTTTTGTTATATGAGTGTTTTTTTAAATGACACTGTTTAATGCAATTTAAAGTTGTACGTTTGTGACTATGTCGATTATTTTAAAGTTGAATCAGTACTTTTTTAATATTTTTCCCCCTTATTTTGTGCCAAAAATAAAAAAAAAATTAAAAAAAAAATTGGGCCGGCCCAAAGTGGGAGCCCAGACCCAAACCATTGCACAGTAGAAACACTGTAGCTTCTACTGTACAATGATAAATGTATGTATGATAATGAATGTGAAGGCTAAAATCGCATTCATCTTTTTGAAAAAAAAATTCATTTAAACCACTTGTGTATTATGACAACTCAATCGGCTATCCGAGTATGTTTTTATTGTATATATATATGTGTAAATTCCAAGTTAATTACTACTCGTGTACATATCACTTGCCAATTATTAATCATCTTTGTTAATTTTCTTAAAATGAAGGGACTGGAAATGAAATTGAAGTTGACTTGGAGTCAACCAACCAACTACTTTGCCTTTACTCTTTCTGAACTCAACTAATAAACTCATCATCATTTTGATTGCATTTATTTCAAAGACTTCCATTTTGATCGCTATATTGTAAGTCATCTCTATTATCTTTTTATTGTTTATTTTTGTATTTGCATATCTTATAGTATCATTTTGAAACATTCAAAGTTTTTATTATTCCATCTATTATTATTATTTGTTCGGAAAAAAGGGAAATTTTAAAACTAAGCAAAAAATAATGTTCTGCATTTAGTTTTTACTAACTGATTGTGGTCCTTTGATATGTAAGTTTGAATCATTGTAGTTTCGATTTGTATGGCCCAAATTATATAGCACCTAGCTTCAGTAATGTTCTGCATTTAGTTAACAGGTAACATACATATATAAACAATCAGCATGGTTGTCTTGTCTACATGTTACATGGTATAACACAAAAGCACTCACATGTTTTATTGCTTTATGCTTCTTTCTCATGGATTCTTAATTGGTGCATGATAATTAATTGTTTCAACTTTATTTTCTGAAAACCTTTACTATACTTGTAAACGCAGCACAATCTCATTATTCACAATGGCTACTATGTCCGTTCCTCATCGGTGGAAATATGATGTCTTTGTAAGTTTTAGAGGTGATGATATACGCAAAAACTTCATGGATCATCTTTTCAATGATTTCAAGCAAAAAGGAATTCATGCTTTTAGAGATGATAGAGAGTTGCCTAAAGGAGAAGAGATATCTCCTCATCTCTACAAAGCCATTGAAGAATCGAGGTTTTTGATTGTTATCTTCTCCAAAAATTACGCTTCTTCAACATGGTGTCTGAGGGAACTTGTCAAAATACTTGAGTGCAAGCAGATTGAGAATCCAAAACATGAGGTTCGGATTATCTTTTATGATGCCAAGCCTGATGTGGTGCGGAAACAAAAAAGGAGTTATGCAGAAGCTTTCATTAACCACGAAGTTTAAAAAAAAACAGAGGTGGATAAGTGGAGAGAAGCTTTATCCATGGCAGCTGATTTGTCTGGATGGGATCTTCAGGACATGACAAATGGGTAAATTTCTTATTTCAAATAAAACAGATGTTCTCATTAAATTTCTTCCTATGAGTACTTGATGGGATTCTTCCAAACTAATAAAACGTGTACTTGTCTTCTTCAACAGGTTTGAGTCCAAATTCATCAATAAAATCTCCAATGACATCTTCAAAATGTTACATGATGGACCCTTGCATGTTGGTGAGAACCTTGTTGGAGTAGATATCCTTTTAGATAGATTAAATTTGTCACGCTTCGTTGGGTCAAATAAGGTAAACATGATTGGAATATGTGGTATAAGTGGAATTGGAAAGACGACCCTCGCCAAAGCTGTATATAACTCGATACATACCCGCTTCGACGGTAGTTGCTTTTGTGATAATGTCCAAGGAGTTGAAAAACAACAAGGCCTAACGCAAGTCCAGATGCAGATGATTGGTAAGATTTTGAAAACAGAAGATCTGACGATATCAAGTGTTGCTGAAGGAGCTATGGTAATAAAGCAAAGGATGGCATATAAGCCGATTTTGGTTGTTTTGGATGATGTAGATGATCATAAGCAGTTAGATTCACTAGCGGGTTCAGCTAGTTGGTTTTGCCCTGGAAGTT
The DNA here is from genome assembly GCA_026074375.1 of Tanacetum coccineum. Taxonomy (NCBI): domain Eukaryota; kingdom Viridiplantae; phylum Streptophyta; class Magnoliopsida; order Asterales; family Asteraceae; genus Tanacetum; species Tanacetum coccineum. The sequence goes on along the minus strand of BQNB010110454.1, from coordinate 9,120 downwards.
TGATTATTTTCACAGGTAAAGATAAACAGCTACTAAGGTCTCATGGAGTGGATGAAATCCATGACATAAAATTTTTAGATGAGCATCAATCTCTTCAGCTTTTCGGTTCATATGCCTTTAAGACGAAAGATTCTTCTAGAGGCTTCAAAGAAGTTGCTGAGGAAGTTGTGAAATATGTGCAAGGTCACCCTCTAGGTCTCATAGTTTTGGGTCGTTTTTTATATGGAAAAACTATGGGTCAGTGGGTTAGTGAGTTGGATCAGCTCAAAGTACATCCTAATAAAGAGATACAACAAGTGCTTCGTTTAAGTTACAATGGGCTAAACCTCCTTCAGCAAAATATCTTACTTGATATTGCATGTTCATTCATTGGAGTAAATCGTGATTTTGCAGCAAGCGTACTAGATGGTTGTAACTTTTTTGCAGATACAAATATACAAGTTCTAGTTGATAAGTCATTAATCACGATCTCGAGCCATAATTCACTTCAAATGCATGACTTGATACAAGCAATGGCAAGGGGAATTGTACGTGAAGAATCTAACACGCCAGGGAACCGAAGCAGATTGTGGGTTAATCCATCAGAGATCTACCATATCTTGAGTGAAAAGAAAGTAAGTATTGTTTTTTACTGCATATGCTACTCATTTCCATATGCTTCATAAGACAATCTAGTAATGCTATTTCTTGTATGTAGGCAACACAAGCAGTTGAAATTCTTGACATTCAGCAAATGGAATCTAGTCAAAAGTTTGAGATAGACGGTACAGCATTTGCGCAAATGAAAAACTTGCGTATTCTAAAACTACCAAAGGACAATGCGGTGAACTTTTTTGGAAGGTTGGACTTTTTATCCAGTAACTTGAGATTGCTCTATTGGCATGGATGTCCCTTCAAGCTCTCGCCTTCAAATTTTTATCCCGAAAACATGGTGGCCATTGACCTGTCTTACAGCAACATAAAACATTTTTGGGCAACACCTAAGGTATTTCCTTGTACACACATGTTTTCCAGTTTCGTACCTAAAGATCCAGAACTTATCTTCTTTTTTCTATCTATGTCAGTGCTTTAGAAGGTTGAAAGAAATGAAGCTAAGGTACTGTTGTAGCCTAACAAGCACCCCCGACTTCTCAGAGATTACAAATCTCAAAGAGCTAAATCTTGAAGGTTGCATGAATTTGTCTACACTTCACCCATCTATTGGAATGCTTAAGAAGCTTGTTGTCTTAAATCTGAAAGACTGCACACGGGTTAGGAGTTTTCCTAGCAAAGTGGAAATGGATTCTCTTCAAGTCCTGAATCTCTCGGGGTGCTTAAAAATCGACAAACTGTCTGAAGACTTGGGCAAGATCAAAAGCTTAACGAAGCTTCATGTTGACAGAACTGCCATTACAGAACTTCCTTCTTTTGTATCCTCTCTAATAAACCTTGAATCATTGTCATTCGGTGGCCAAGGTAGGATACAACCTAGATGGTGGACTTTTGGATTACTAAGTAAACAACAACATCCCCAAAGACCAGTTTCATTCTCAGGTTTACATATGTTGAAGTGTCTGAATTTTAGCTACTGCAATTTATTTGAAGTGCCTGAGAGCATTGGAGGCTTATCATGTCTAGAACGTCTATACTTGTCAGGGAACAATTTTACTAGCTTGCCTGGAAGTTTGAGTCAACTTTCTCATCTTCAACATATATCTGTTGATGGTTGCAAGAAGCTCGAAGTGTTTCCTCAAATTCCACCTAGCTTACAAGAAATAAATGCATCTGATTGCGCCTCCTTAAGAGAAGTGTCGGGATCATTTAAAGATCAATTGAGGAGAACTGTTTTCAGAAATTGTCCAATGTTGTTTAAGAATGTTACCATTGATGGCCAGGGGTCTATATCGAAGACTCAGTGTATTGACTCATCTATAACTTCCCAAGGCTTTATTCACCAGCTTTCTGCTTTACTTGGGTATGTGGGTATCCGTGAATTCTTCTTGCAAGACACTGTCTTTTCTGTTTTAAATATATTATATTACGGGAATAGCATGCCAGGGTGGTTTACGAATAGAATTACAGAAAATCATGTAAAGGTTGAATTACCGAAAAATTGGTGTTATGATAAGTTTAGGGGATATGGAACTTGTGTTGTTTTCAAGTGCAAAAAGCCTATTAAAGGATACTATGTAAATAGCTTTGATCGGAGTATTATCGTTAGTAGAAAAATTACTGTCACGTGTCTTTAAGGAATTTTTGAAGAGAGAGGTGATAGGAACCCAAGATTCATATATGATATGGTTGCATTATGCAAGGTCTACACAGAGATGGAATGGATCAAAGAATTTTGTTACATTTTGTTTGGCGGAGAATAATGAAGATGTTGAGGTGAAGGAGTGTGGTGTAAGACTAATTTGTGATGAAGATTTACAACAAGCACATTTAAGTATGCTCCAAGGCCTCCCAACTCCAACACAACATGGTGGGATGTTAGGCCTAAATTACACTTTCTGGTCGTGGTAGTCGGTGTGACTTTGTTTATAAATGAGCTTTTGATGTAAAACACACCAACTGTTTGATGAAATGTATACAAGTACAAATTATTGACTATCATTAGGAGGTAATAGATATATTAGATTATTTTTATTATTTTACAACATATGTTTCTTTTGTGCGAACTCTTTGTTTTCAACTGCCTGTACTTATGTGTTTATCTTTAACAACTAATTTCATAATAGACAAGTCATTATCTATTTCTTAGCTTCTCTTTAAAATACCCGTGAATTTCACGGGTCTTTTAGCTAGGCATATATAAAGCCAAACTTATAAAACTCAGTGGCACAATTTGACGTTCACTAAGTATCTTTTTTCTTTATTTTCATTATTTTATCCGATTATTCTTTGAACACTTATTTTATTAACAATAATATTGCAACCTTCACAATAGTTTTGTCCATTATATCTTTTCCTTTATTCATGTAGTCAACAAGTACTTGTTTTGAACCTTTTAAAGGAACGTAACCTTTAAAAACTTAGAACACACACAATTTAAAAAAAAAAAAAAATAGATTGCCTGTAGCAAAAACGAAGAATATTGTTACGTCGTGAACTTGCGTGTACAAGGTTGAAGAATATCAAGGGTATGTTTTGTCAGAAATATGATATTTTGGGACTTGATTATCAACAAATACGAGACTCGTGTAATCTTAAACTTATTGATTTTCAGCATGCAGACATCATACAACCTTGTTATAATCTGGTACTCCCAGTTGCTGCAAACAACCTCGCCAGCAACATGATTTCCACATTTATAACATTAAATATAAGACATAACTAAGCATCCCAGATGAAATAACATACGAGTCTCTAAACAGTACAGGAATGCTTCTGAAGATTGATTTCCTAACAGGCGAACACGAAGTTACCTAACCACGATTCATTCAAAAGATTACAATTTTTCTCCCTCCGGCATTCTCCATGAGGACAAATTCAAGAGTGAATACAATGTAAATGCGCAGTGTATACACTAAACCAATAAGAATCTTTGTTAGAGAACACCATGTCTCACCGAGAATAATTCTACGTGGTATTATTAAAACCTCCCACAAATGGTACTAAAGATCATTCAAACTTAAGATCTTTACTTGAGAGGGCATTTTACAACTTCCCGGAAGTTTAAATATCTTAAACTTTCTGCATCGAAAATTGAGCCACTGTGGTCCACTGTGTTGGCCATTCGCAAACTCCTGAAAGGAGAACAATTTTGTAGTCAATAAAACGTCCAAAGCAAAGGTTACAAAAAAAGCAGACTAACTTGTGTTTCATGGACAATGTACTAAAACTATTTATATCGGAATTGCTTTCATGAGAACTTCCTTAGTTATCATTGTACACTTTCAAAGTTGTAGAATTAAGAAGGATTTGTGATTTGGTACTACTTAGCTTCTTTGTAGTATTAAGAATCAATGCTATTGAAACTAATGACAGCATTTGTATACTTTTATATTCAATGCTTGTTTCACATTACTTAATAGCGTATATAGTAATCAAATTCAGTTTTTACAGTGATTGTAAACATATATTCTGATTCAATATAATTGAGTGATTCAATTACATAAGTTCTTCTTTTATAATCAAGACCTGGGCAACATTGGCATCAGAGCAGGTTGAGAGATCGAAGGAGGAAAGGCAGAGGGATTCCAACGATCAAGAGTAAACTGATCAAGAGAAAGAGAAGGAGCGGTTTGTGTCGAGCGTTTGGTGTTTTGGGCTTGACAACAGAGAGACGCGACGGTCTCAAGGAGAAAGAAACAAAGATAGCGGTTGCCAGAGAAGGGAAAGAGGCATCACCAAGAACCACACAAAGAAAAGGGCTACGGGTTAACTGTTATAAAAATCCATCAGAAAACCAAATCAAAAGGATATGTCGGGAGACAAAAACGAAAACAACAAAGTTGTTTATAGAGAAGTCGCCACACCATTATCATCTTATCAGTGCCCAGTTCTAAACAATACAAACTATACATTATGGGCATTAAGAATAAAGAAGATACTAGTGGCAAATGGAGTATGGGATTTAGTAGAAGGAACAAGTACATCAAAAGAGATTGATGTGAAAAAGGATAGTTCCGCGTCAGCATACTTATTTCAAGGGTTACCAGAAGATTTGCAAATGCAAGTTGCGGGATGCGAAACAGCGAAAGAAATTTGGGACTCTCTAAAGTCCAGATTTATTGGGACAGAAGATGTACAACAGGCACACTCGCAACAACTTAAATCAGAATTTGAGAGACTTGTGATGAAGGAAGATGAATCAATAGATTCATTCGCCGGGAAGTTGATGAGTATTATTACAAAGGCTGCTACATGTGGATTAACGTTTGATGAGCAAACGAAAGTACGAAAAGTACTTAATGCAGTACCAGATAAATTTCTGCCAGTAGTAGCGACCATTGAAATGATTGTTGATTTTAAGACTGTAAAGTTGGAGGAGATTATCGGGAAACTTAAGACTTATGAAGAAAGGATTAAGTTTAGAAAAGCGAGTCAGGAAGATAATAGTGAGAAGTTGTTACTCACACGTCAAAGGAATAACAGAAATTATAAACACAACTATGGAAATGGAAGACGAGGAGGTGGTAATCAGACACGAGGAAGATGGAAGGATAGAGATGAAGGACACACCTCAGATGAGTCGGAAGGAACCGACAACAAACCGCGAAGGAATGGTGATAAGTCGCAAATAGATTGTTACAAGTGTGGAAAACTTGGGCACTATGCTTATGAATGTGCAAACAAGAAAAAGGAGGAAGTTGCGGCACTCTTAGTAGAGACTGATGATGAACCGGCACTTCTAATGTGCCTAATTGACGAAAATTAGAAAGTTAGAAAGCTTGGTCGTGTGATATATACGACCAAAGCGAAGCCGTGTGATGCGGAGAATAGCCTGTGAAAGGTTTAGTCAATTCAGTGAATGAATTAAAAGGAAACACGTGTGATACGATCCGTGAAGGATCAAAATAACTCTGTGAGAAAATTAAAGTGGAGGAAGTTTTTTCGTGTGATGCGAATTGGCGCGAAGAATTTGGTGTGTGAAACAACCGCGAAGAAGTATAATCTGTGATAGATTGAATGTTCAACAAAAGTAAAGAAAGGTCATGTGATATGATCAAGTTGAAGAATGAAGATGGTGTGAAGTCATCAAATATTTACCAAGACTAAAGTTTGTCACCATGCGAAAAATGCTCGGAGTTCAAGATCTAGGACGAAGCAACGATCAAGATTAGGGAGGAGAATGTGGACATAATCTCGACATTGCTTCTGGTACCTATGTAATAAACGAAAGCCGAAGGGCTAAACATGTTAAGTAGATAGTTTATAACCGTCATTCGGTTAAAGTTAGTTAAAGGTAGTTAAAGGTAGTTAATGGTAGTTAATAGAAGTTAGTTAGTTAATTCGGTTATGGTTTTACCGAAAGGACACAATGGTTCATCTTGTATATATAGGGGACAAAGTCTGTAATCAAAAAATTAATCAAATTCAGTTTTTACAGTGATTGTAAACATATATTCTGATTCAATATAATTGAGTGATTCAATTACATAAGTTCTTCTTTTATAATCAAGACCTGGGCAACATTGGCATCAGAGCAGGTTGAGAGATCGAAGGAGGAAAGGCAGAGGGATTCCAACGATCAAGAGTAAACTGATCAAGAGAAAGAGAAGGAGCGGTTTGTGTCGAGCGTTTGGTGTTTTGGGCTTGACAACAGAGAGACGCGACGGTCTCAAGGAGAAAGAAACAAAGATAGCGGTTGCCAGAGAAGGGAAAGAGGCATCACCAAGAACCACACAAAGAAAAGGGCTACGGGTTAACTGTTATAAAAATCCATCAGAAAACCAAATCAAAAGGATATGTCGGGAGACAAAAACGAAAACAACAAAGTTGTTTATAGAGAAGTCGCCACACCATTATCATCTTATCAGTGCCCAGTTCTAAACAATACAAACTATACATTATGGGCATTAAGAATGAAGAAGATACTAATGGCGAATGGAGTATGGGATTCAGTAGAAGGAACAAGTACATCAAAAGAGATTGATGTAAAAAAGGATAGTTCTGCGTCAGCATACCTATTTCAAGGGTTACCAGAAGATTTGCAAATGCAAGTTGCGGGATGTGAAACAACGAAAGAAATTTGGGACTCTCTAAAGTCCAGATTTGTTGGGACAGAAGATGTACAACAGGCGCACTCGCAACAACTTAAATCAAAATTTGAGAGACTTGTGATGGAAGAAGATGAATCAATAGATTCATTCGCTGGGAAATTGATGAGTATTATTACAAAGGCTGCTACATGTGGATTAACGTTTGATGATCAAACGAAAGTAAGGAAAGTACTTAATGCAATACCAGATAAATTTCTGCCCGTAGTAGCGACCATTGAGATGATTGTTGATTTTAAAACCGTGAAGTTGGAGGAGATTATTGGGAAACTTAAGACTTATGAAGAAAGGATTAAGTTTAGAAAAGGAAGTCAGGAAGATAATAGTGAGAAGTTGTTACTCACACGTCAAAGGAATAACAGAAATTATAAACGCAACTTTGGAAATGGTAGACAAGGAAGTGGTAATCAGACACAAGGGAGAGGGAAGTACAGAAGTGAAGGATACACATCAGATGAGTCAGATGGAACCAACAACAAACCGCGAAGGAATGGTGATAAGTCGCAAATAAATTGTTACAAGTGTGGAAAACTTGGGCACTATGCTTATGAATGTCTAAGCAAGAAAAAGGAGGAAGTTGAGGCACTTTTAGTAGAGAATGATGATGAACCGGCACTTCTAATGTGCCTAATTGATAGAAATTAGAAAGATGGAAGGCTTGGTCGTGTGATACGATCAAAGCAAAGTCGTGTGATGCGAATTGATACAAAAGAAAGGTTGTGTGAAATAACCAAGTTAGCCGTGAAGGATGATTCGTGAAGAATAGATCAGTGACTGATCAAATTGAAAACGGTGTGATGCCAAAGATGAAGACCAACAAATGGGCGTTGGCTCGTTTGAAGAAAACAAACCGTGAAGGTTGAAAAGGGAGAAAGAAAACTATGAAGAGTCAAAGTAGTGGGAAACTACAAAAACAGGTTTGTGTGAAGCAACCACAAATGAAGAAAGATGGTGACAAAGATGATCAAGTTGAAGATCAAGACAAAAGAAGAAGAAGATTTTGGCATCGACATTAAGGGGGAACTGTTGGACCGGTTTAATGTCTACTGCCAAAATAAAGCCTGCAATATGTTTCTGGTTTGGGCCAGCAGGCCAACAAACCCAATAGATAGAAAACGATGTCAGTTATTTAGAAAAGATATGACTATTAGTTTTAGAATAGGGTTATAACTTTTACTTTTATTGAAACGGTGTATCCCTTCACAAAGGCACCGTTTGATTCATTATATATAGGATAGGTTTCTGCTGTAAAACAATTCAACCATTCGATTCAATATATCAGTTATACAGTGATTGTATACATTTATTCCTGAACAAATACGAGTGATTCTTATAAGTTTGCGTGTGATTGAACCGGAGGCAATAGAGAGAATAAATCAGTTAAACTGCTTAAACCTGATTCTATGGGTCATCCATCTATATATATGGGAAACTTGGTCATCAAAGTAGCCAAAATGGCAATTGATTGGCCAAAAAAATCCGATTTATGACAAACTAGCCAGGACCCCACTAGATTCCTTGCTACCTTGCGAGGCTTAGATTTTTGCACCAAAAGAGCTTGCAGGAATCTCATGTCAGGCCGCTTTCACTATGTGAGCTCCATATCAAGCTCCTTTCATGGTAGCTCTGTAAAAGTGTCCAACTTTCACCATATGACTCTCACATCCGCAGCAAAAAACCAAACCTCGCATGGTTTGAAGATTTTCTAGCAGACGAGTCCGCAAGAAATCTAGCTTGATTCTTTGCTAGTTTATCTTAAAGAGAATTGTTGCTATTTTGTCAAAATCAATTGTCAATTTGGCTAGTTGGGCCAAGTTCCCTATATTTTAAACTTTTTTATTCTAGTTTTCATAGAGGTGGAAAAAAGGTATTGTTGTGCAACTGGTCAAATTTTCATAAAACAGTTGAGTTGGCAAAGACTTTTTGCCAAATGTTCAATAGAAAAATAGTGTCTTGCAAGTTACAAAAAATAGATTACTTCAGTGATGATAAGTTTCTTAATTAAATGAATACGGATGCTTTATGCATTTAATTTACATTTAGGACACTTTCGACCTGTTTGACCCATTGCCCTGTTTCCATTAAGCTGTTTATATCATTTAGCTCTCAGACACTTAAACCAACTAGAGATAAACATGACCAAGATCAATAATTCATAATGAAACGGTCAAGGGGTTAAATTTACCACCTCTAAGTTCTAACGTTACATGTGTCATGAACAATAATTTGGTATGAAAGAAGGGGAAGACAACAAGCATATAAGGATTCATACCTCATGCAATATGCTGAGCAAGACTAAGTATCTTGACATGCTTTTTTTTCCTTAGCTCATGTGGAACCGGGCCGAAAAACTCTGGTCCCAATCTGTTCACCTTGCTTGTTGACAAGTACAACCGCATTATCATCAAACTTAACCTCA